>VZTI01000771.1:207455-228266 GCA_013397865.1 Struthidea cinerea | reverse complement strand
CCTCCCTCCCGCCCTGCCCAGCCCTCCGCGCATCCTCCGGCACCGCCGAGCCGCGCCGAGCCGCGCCGGGCCGGGCCGGGGGTCCGAGCCGAGCCCAGTCGGTGGGGCCGAGCCGTGCCGAGCGGTAGGATGAGGGGCATCCTCTGCTTCTGCACCCTGATCCTCCTGGGTGAGTAGCGCGGCGCGGGGGGAGCGGGGGCACAACTTTCTGCCGGGCTCGGTTGCGGGGGTATTTCGGCCACCTCCGGGCAGGGGGGGTCTCCGCTCCCCAGCGCTCCGGGAGCAGTGACGAGCCCTGGGGTGGCATCACCGAGGCCAGGTTGGACGGGCTCGGAGCAGCCCGGGCTCGTGGAAGGTGTCGCTGCCCGTGGCAGGGGGGTTGGAACGAGATGATCGTGAAGGTCCTTTCCAGCCCAAGCCATTCCGTGACTCCGTGATCATCAGCTTTCTGTTGCTTCCTCTGCTCTGGACCCAAGCGCTGGGTTCGCTCCTGCTGTCATTTCGGATAGTCGTGTTTGCCGCGGAAATGCCCAAATTCACCCCGCGCATGAAGGCACTTCTCTTTGGGGAAGAGGAGCTTGGAGGGGCTGTGTTGGGAAGCGGGGAGGCAGATTTTGCACAGCGCCGGGAATCCCCCGGCGATGCTGAGGCTGGCAGATGTCGGGGTTTGGGGCAGGTGTGTGCGGGGCGGCAGCCCCAGCTGTGCCGCTGCGTTGTGCAGCTCCGAGCCCCGTGTCCTGAGCTCCGACCTGAGCCGCGTGTCTGTGTGTGTCTGTGTGCGCTCGGGGGCTCCTGCCGCACATCTCCTCACGCCCCCCAGAACTCGGCGGTCCTCAGGGCTTTGTTCTTGCGCCGGGAGCAGGGAGTAAGGACCCCAGGTGTTTCCCCCGTCCCTGTGGAGCTCTAAAGGCAGCCCTCGTCCACCGGCGTGGTTGGGAGACTCTGTCCCGCTGTCCGCGGGGATGTGGGCTGCAGCTCCCGTGCTTTGAGCATCCCGCTCGCATCCTCCTTTTGCTCAGCTCGGAGCGGACGCTTCTCCTGCGCGTAATTCCCGGGGCTCCCCGCGTCCCTGGGAAGCAGGAGCCGTGGGTGAAGGGGCTACAGCCCCCGGCAGCGGCTGGGAACTGCCTGGGTGCCACCCCGGCTCCTCCCCTTGGGGTATTTTGTCCCCTCCCTGTGCTCCGCTGAGGCAGCAAACCCAACATTGAGCCTGTGCTTGAATAGACCAGGAAAGGCTGTGGGGAGGCTGGGAATAGGATGCGTCTGTTCTCTTCGCGTGGTCACTGGAGGAGGAGAAGGTCTTGGGATGACTGGAAGTGTCTGGGACACCGTGGGTTGCCCGGCACCTGCTCCCCGCACGCCCCGCATCCCGCTGGGAGCCCCGCATCCCGCTGGGAGCCCCGCGCCTGGGGAAGACCGAGCGGGTTCTTCCCGCGGCGGGGAGGCTTTGCCAGAGCTCAGGTGGCTCCCCTTGCCGGCTCTCCCTGTCACTAGATGTCAGCAGCAGCAACTCTTCCAAGTCCCAAAGGTGGGTGGGGGGGAGGCCAAATTCGACCCCCCAGCAGGGACCGTCTCCAGCCAGGGAATGCTTTGCTCCATGGGCTTGGAGTGCACTGAGACCCGACATGCTCCAGGCTGGGCTGGCTGCTGCCTCAGAGGGGCAGGAGCTGTGCCCTGCGCTGGGGGTGGTCTCAGCCTCCCTCAGAGCTGCAGTTTTTCCTGTAAGGCTCACGGGGCCTCTGGGTGGGAGTCCAGGTCTCTGCAGGATCCGTTTTCCAGGCGGTTCCGATTGGCTGGCTCATTGATTGACTGCCTGATTGATTGACTGGTGGCCTGATTGATTTCTCTAGAGAAAGTGGACTTAGAGAAAAGAGCAAATGGCCAGTCCTCCACTGGCAGCAGTGCCGCTAGGAACAGAGGACAGGTGTTAAGGATACACTTGTCACCTCCGGCCCAGGCCAGAGCAAAGCCATCAGCTCCTATTCACCCTTGGCCTTCTGGTTCTGGGGTCTCTGGAGGGACCTTTTCACCCCTGAACCGTCATTTGACCCCTGCAGGCACAGCACCGCCCCAGCAGATGCTACTGGACACCCTCAGCCTTTTCTCTAGATATTTTTGGGATGTTTTTGTTATGGAGGGACATTTAGATGTGCCTGGGGGATCCCCTGCAGGGGTCCAGGGTGCAAGGCCAGGGAGGGCAGGCACGAGCCTGGCAATTCCCGGCTTCATCCACACTGGCTGTGCACCAGGTGGGCTGCAGTGCGAGCACCTCGCTTTTGGTGTGTCCCCCTCTGTCATTTTTGGCATGATCCTGGCTGGAGGAGGCAGTTCTTGGCGAGATTAGGGCTCTCCAAGGTGGGACTAGGCAGCGTCACCATCGTCCAGCCTGGATGGAGAGCTCCTGCTGCCGCTTCATTCCCAGCTTCCTGCTGGCCACAGGGTGGTCACACTGGCTGACCCAGAGCAGCCAGCTCACAGAATTTAATAGTGTTTTTATTTTCCTCAACTGCTTTTCAGCCAGATCAGCTCCCTGACCTGTCTCCCCAGCAGCCACATTGCTGGCAGCGCGAGGACGGAATGGGAACGCACAGTTCCACCCCCGAGGACAGGGATGTGGCCTTGGGGCAGTCACTGCTGCGGTAGTGTCCCCTGATATTTACTTGAATTTGTGGCATTGGGCAGCAGTCCCACTCACGGGACAGTGGTGAGGCATTCAGGAAGACTTCATGGCAAGTCAAGGCTCTAGAAAGCAGTGATACAGTTAAATATAAAGAGTGTAATTAATTGTAGTAGGACACTGGGTTACACCCATAACCAGCTCCCAAAGAACTGCCCCGATCTCAGAGGACACATCAGCCCCTGCACTAGCAAATACCAATTAAAGGATGAGAATGAAACACTGGGCACAGCTGAAAGCAGGAGTTTGCTTTGAAATCCCCCAGGACCAAGAGTTGGTTCTGGCCCCCTGCAGTGGAGGGCAGGATCCCCAGACGGCACCGGGGCCCTTTTCTGCCAACGACTGCCGCAAGTTTCCCTGCGCTTGCTCGTCTCCGTGATTCCTGGCATATGTTTCCCACAGGCTCTTCACAGATGCAGTCAAACACGAGATCGTCTGGCGGATTTTCACCTGGTTTGGGAACTCGGATCCCAGGGGAAAAGCAAAAAAAAAAATCTCTTGAAAAATGCATCTGTGTGTGTGAGAGAGGGACGCACTCCTTAAATTAGTGGCTCTGTCAGTTCTGACAGGAGCAATCCGTTATTTGCATCAACAGGAATGTGATATTTATGTCTCTCCATGTTGGTGCAGGGGAGAAATAAAACTTCTCCCTCAACAGGCTGCCCTCTAATGCTGTGCAAATTCCTCCGCAAGGATCTTACCACACCCAGAAAATGTTTTTTCCAGAGCTCTGGAGCCTTAAATAGTAATTATTGCTGGATAAAAATTAGTACTACTTAAGGCTAATAATTAGTATGAATTACTGTGAATAGCATTTTATTTTGCTTTTGGAGACAGAAATGTCTTCCCTGCTCACCTGGCAGTTTTCACAGATGATTTCTATTGTGCCTGAAATTCCCTTCATCATTTTCACACAAGACTTGTTCATTTTTATAACTTTCCACTTGGTCATTTTAAAACATGACTTCTAATGTCTCTAAAGTTTGCCACCTTCTGATAAAAATACCTTGCTACCAAGATATCCATGATTTCTTTTTCCCTCTAGTGGACTTTATATTCCTTTTGCTTCCTTAAAAAATGTATAAATGACCTCTTTCTTCTCAACCCAAAAGCGAGAGAGGACAAATTGAAAGGCAGTTCTCCTGCTAAAAGAATTTTTTCAGAAGAGCACATTTCATTGAAAAAGTAAAAAGGAACAAAACTATGAAAAGCTTGTTCCCGTCAATCTTCAGCTCAGTACAGCTCCCTTGTTTTAAAAGCATCTGTCAAAATCCCCTCTGGTAACACCTCCTGGCAGTGAACTTCCTGCCTGGACGGGCTGGTGGTGGGAGCTGTGATAGGGGCTGAGGGAGGAGGGCTGGGAAGACGTTTCCACCACCTGGTGTGACTGCCTTCATCCCTTCGGTCCTTCCCAGCCATAAAGGTTCAGGCAGGGCTGTGCTGCGCTGGGCTCCTGTGAAAGCAGAGTGGAACCTCGTGGTTGAGAGGATGAGCCTGGAGAGGTGGGCGGGAGTGGAACCCTGGGCCGACGTTTTGTCCTGCAGAGGGAAAGGGAGAAAAGCTGAGTTTGTGTGACTGGGCAGGGGAGCGTGTCCAGGAGGGGCTGTGGTGGTGGGGGACAGGGACCCAGGTCTGTCTTCCACAGAGCAAGAACGGTTTCCAGAGGTGAAGCCACCATTTATTCTGGGCAAGGAGAAGCTGGGAGTGCCACAACAAAGAAAAAAGAGTCTGCAGGAAGGTCACAGCACATTTAAATCACCCGTGAGTCACTCAGGATCTGGGTCTGATACCGAGTGATGGCACAGCTGGCTCTGGCTGATCTGCAGTGAGCTCGGTGGGTGTTTAGAGAGGTTGTTATCCTCATGAATATTTCCAAGCATCACCCTGCATCTTACCAGAGAGGTGGTGGATACCCTGTCTCTGGAAACATTCCAGATGAGGCTGGATCTGAGCAACCTGGACTAGTGGAAGATGTCTCTGCTCTTGAAAAGTTCCTCTCAACTCAAACCAGTCTATGACTGGGATTTTTGATTAAATGGCCTTTAAAAGGTGCCTTCCAACCCAAACTGTTCCATGATTCTGTGGTAAGAAGTCCTTCCCCAGCTGCAGATCTGCCTTGGGGCCCTCAAGTCCCTCAGCAGTGACACATCTTTCCCTGCCCTTGGGAAGGGGATCCATGCCCAGCACACATCCGTGGTGTGTCCTCAGAGCCCAGTCATCTCCTGCACTCTCTGCCCCACCTGACAGGAGCTGCTGGGGGCACTGGGATTTAGCTGCCTGCAGCAGGTGGCTTGAAGGGATGGATGACCCCGAGAGATGGGATAAACCTCACTGTCCACTGCCTCAGTGTCCTCATGGGGAAAAAAGTGTTTCCCTGTATCCTGTTGTGTTGGATAAATATTGTCCAGCTCACAACTGCCCTGGTCATATCCTGTGACTCTCAAGTCTCATCTCTCCTCACCTCCCTTCATGTGAATCCATCTTCTTCCTTCACAGGTGTCCCCTCCGAGCACAGGAGGCTCCGGGGGGACCTTGTGGCTCTGCACAACTCCCTGACAGGAGGGGGCAGCCGGGGGGGTCGGGCTCTGCTCCCAGGGAACAGGGACAGGAGGAGAGGGAACGGCCTCAGGCCGGGCCAGGGGAGGGGCAGGGTGGACATTGGGGAAATTCCTTCATGAACAGGCCTGTCCGGCCCCGGCACAGCTGCCCAGGGCAGGGCTGGAGTCACATCCCTGTTGGGATTTCAGAGCTGTGTGGATGTGGCCCCTGGGGACATGGGGCAGGGGTGGCCTTGGCGGTGCTGGGAATGGTTGGACTCAGTGGTCTTCTCCAATTTAGAGGGCTTTTCCAATTTACATTATTCTTTGATTCTGTTTTTCTCTTTCTATCCAAATCCATCTGGAAAGCAGTTTGCATGAAAGATGCAGTAAAAACAGTTGTGCTGTGGGTTTGATTTACAGAATCCAACTGGAAAATCCTGTCTGTGATACCTGTCCCCACTGAGCGCTCTGGCAGAGCTATGGCAGCACTCCCCACACTGCTGCTGACATATGGCTCGGAGGCGCTTTGACACACAAGTGCAGCAGCTGGGTTTTGAGGGGAAAGGAAAGGGACAGATTTTTCAGTGCATCTTCCAAAAGGAGGATCCAATTGCTCATCTTTCAAACATCTCCAAGCTCAGCCATCTACTCGTTACCCCAAGGGGTGGCAGTCCACTTGGGGATGGGAGTTTAAACAGGTCCAGATGCTAACGGGCTGGGAGTTCAGACTTGAGAAACTGGTGGGTTTTTCCTCCTCACTTTGTGTTACTTGTACACTGAAAAAAAAGGCCAAGTGCATAATTTGGGTTAAAACTCACCTGCAGTGTTGCTGTCTGAGCTGCAGGGCTGTCGCTGCGAGTGGTTGGTGCTGCTCACGGGTGTTCAGATCTCCTCTGCCTCCAGGGACTTGAGCCACTGATGGCTGCAAACCCAGGGAGGAGTGGAAGTGCCCATGGGAGGAGTTCAGCTCTCCAGGTAGTCAGCAACGGGAGCAACTCTGGGAGTCCCTGCATGATTTCAGGTCTGGAGCCTTAGAGCTGAACTGGACCCAGCAAATGCTCAGGACAGGTCCTGGGAGAGCTCCAGGGTGCCTTAAGAGGTGGTGAATTGAACTCAATCTCTGCAAAATAATCAGGCTTTGCTTCAAGCTTTGCATCAAATGAGGCTGGCTGGTGCCTCCTGGGAAATCCCATCCTCCTCGATTAATCAGAGCAAAGGAAATACAGGGCAGCTACAGCCTCGTGGGAGGGGAGCCTTCTCTTGGAAGATGGCGGTGAATTTTTGTTTTGAGCAAACACAGTGTCTGGGCCACCACTCGTACAGAGTTCATGTGGTCCTGTCCGTGAGAATTTTACATAAACAGTCTAATCAATCATAAAGGGGTTTGAATTTCTCAGTTCATCTTCTTTTACTGTTGCAGTCTTTATTGAACGCTTCACTCTTTTTTTTTCCTCCTGCTGCCCAAACTGGACCCCCCAGAAGTGTCACCTCCACCTTCTTTTGCTGTTGCAGCCTTTATTGAACACTTTATTTTTTCCCTCCTGCTGCTCTAATTGGATTCCCCAAAGGCATCACCCCGACCATGATTATAACTTTAATGTCTTTCTGTCCCTTGCTCATCCTAGGGAAGGTGTCCCTGTCCATGGCAGGGGTGGAGCAGGATGAGCTTTAAGGTCCCTTCCAGACCAAACCATCCCATGCTCCCATGGCTGTGTGCTCTGCCTCCCCACAGCTGGTGTCTGGGATCTGCACTCCAGCTCCACAGTGCTGGCTGTGGATGCAGTGATTTGTCTTGCAGCCAACCCGCCCCCCCTTGGTCAAAGTTGCTCCGGTAAGAAAATCCAGGTGGAAACTCAGCTCCTCAGTCACCTGTATCTGACTTTGGATAAACGAGTTTTCCTATCAGAGTACCTATTTCTCCTGATACTTCAACTTCCCTGCGTGTGAGGAGCGATAAGCTGCCTGTGACAGCCGGCCCAGTGATCTCAGATATCCTGACTCAGTTCCCTGCAGCCTGGAGAGAGCGGTAGCACTTGTCTCCTGCAGCACTGTGCATTTTCCCCTTTGTTGCTGCTGGTGTTTGCCTGTGATGTTTGGTGTGTACAGCACAAGGCACCTTAGAAACCTGTCACAAGGCTCGGGGCGGCAGAACCCCCCGGAGTCTGCTGTGATAAAGGCTGCAGGTGAGGACGTCGTGTTTGCCGTCTGTTAACGGAGAGGAGAGCAGCCCTGCATGCCGAATTGTCAGCCAGGGCTCGGAATGAAGCACAGGCGTCTGACCTGTTTGTGTAAGCCCCAGACAAGGCTGAGTGTGCTGAAGTGTCTCCTCTGCTTGGTGAGGAATTCACTCCTCCTTGCAAGGTTAGTTGATTTGACACGAGTTACAGCAATTTCACGGTACATTTTTTCCCCCCTTCCAAGACATTTGTTTTGTTTCTTCCCCTTGGTAAGAGAACATAACCCAGTGAGGCGGCTTGAGAGACAAATTGATCACCTTGGGCTGCCTGTCACAGCCACATCATCCCTGGGAGAGGGAGCACAGAGCTTTCCTTCCCCTGTGGGAAAAGCGCTCAGGGGGTCGTGGTGCCCAGAAAAACCTTCAAGGTAACGTGAAGGAGGTGTCTCCACAAGGAGCTGGAATGAGGAAGAGCTCGAGCTGTGTGTTAGGAATGTAATATCTTCAGAACAGACGATGCTGCAGCTCTGACACCTCACCCTCCAGCACCCCAAATTTGGGCAAGGCTGTGGGCTCGCACCTTTTGTCTGCTGCCTGGTAGGGAATAGCTGCAGGAGAGACTGAAGTGGTTGGACTCTATGGTCTCAGAGGTCTTTTCTAATCTAAAAGATTCTATGATTCTATTAATAAAAGCTTTGATTTCTGATTACTTAAAGGGAGAAGAGCCAGTTTCCCCTTAGGGGGCTGATGGGATCAGTGCAGGACTTGTCAGGCTTTGGAGAATTAGCAAACCTTAATCCAAAAGTGCTGCCCCGTGGAGCTCCTCAAAGGTGCTCGGGTGCCCCATTCCCTGAGAATATGCTGATTTTCCCTGTATAATTAGAAATCTTGTCTCCTTTTTGTGGTCACTTGGAATGTTAAAAGGAAATGTTCTGAGATGAGAAGCCTCCTCTAGGACAGAGCCTTAGAGGCTGTCTGCTGTTTTGGGAACTTTGCTAAACTTGCAGTGCAAGACTTCTCTGTCGGAGTCAGAAGTTTTGGGAAGGGAACAGTGGAGAAGATTCTGAGCAGATTCTGGTCCGGAGGTGGGAAGTGGAAGAGAAGAGGCTCCTGAGGTGTCAGACAGAAGATGCAGATGACGCTTCCCATGATAACAGGGAATTCAGGAGTTGGGAGGAGGAAAGTGTAGGACTGCAAAGGTCTGAGGTCCATTCTCTGGATCCAGAGAAGCTCTAAGGGTTGGATTTTCCTTCTGCAAAAGCTGATGTGATTCTCTGCAGGTGAAGTGGCAGCTTGGGGAGCCATCTGTCAGCGTGGAGTGTGGACGCACATCCCGGGAAAAGCAGTGCCAGAGTTACCACCCTCCTGGGACTAATGCAGGGAAATTTATCTCCCTCTCCTGGTATTGCTTCATTCTCCCTCCCAACAGACCAGCCACGGCAATCCTTAATGTGTGCTGGAAAGCCTGTAAGTAATTAAGTAGCTGACTCCAGGGGGTCCAGATCTCTAACTGAGTTTATCAGATGCTATTGCATTACCAGTAAGTTTTGATCATAATGGAAGGGCTGGAGCAAAAAACAAACTAAGAAACACGAATTAAAAAGACCCAAATAGCAAAAAGAAACACAGTGAGCTCCCCCAGAAGTGTTTAATCTGCAGGTTGAATGCTGTCCCATGGGATGAGGAATTGCAACATCTGTTTCTGGGTCTCTCAGGTTTTGGATAATGATGCAAATTCACTGCACCCACACATAAAATAAGGATATTTTTAACGTAGGGAAATTCTTGTGAGGCAGAACCAGGAGGCAGCGCTGCGTTTGACCCGGGATATTTGTGTTTGTGGGAAGCAGCAAACTACAAGCTGGGATCAGAATTTCTCAGCAGCGTATGAGGAACAAAGTGGCTTTTAGCAGCACCTGCCCGAGCACACAACCCACTGAGCTCGTACTTTGTGCTCAGGCTGGAACCAAGTTCAGGTGAGGAATGTGCTCTGGAAACCTTCCCGCAGCCCGTGCACAGGGGTCAGGGATCCTGTCGTGCACCGGGACTGGGGACGTGCGCTGCTGGAGGGCTGGAGTCACACAGGGGGAGCAGCCGTGGAGTGCAAAACACAAAAGCCTCTGATCGAAGGGCAAGCTGGAAAACAGAAGCTCATTTCCCAGAAAAATATTGGGCTTTTGCTACAATTTGACTTTCGAACAACAGTGACAGATCAGGAATAGTAAAATTTGAAATAAAAGATAGCAAGTGGAAAATAAAATGCTTATTAAGTATAATTCCAGGGGAAGAAAAATGAGGACTAAAATGAAGCCGCAGATGTTTCTCTTTTGTTTTATCCGCTTTTATTAAGAAAACAGAAAATGGTCTTCCCGGAGGCACCCTGGACAGGAAGAGAAATGGAACTTGTTTCTCACTCGTCCCCTGCCCACACGCCAGACTGGGATGGTCCCAGGTGGCTGCAGGAAATGGGTTTCATCCCACCTGGTTTTCACCTGGACTTCTGAACTTTTCCTTTCAATTGTGGAGAGAGGTTGACCAGCCTGGAGGGACATTGGCCCTCTCTGCAGATTGGTGTTATCTCCAAGGACTACAAAGCCAATCACAGTGACAATTTTAGCTCTTTCCTTGATCAGTGAGATGAACCCAGCCTAAGCCACCAAGTTCTCATGTCCTCCAAGGAAGCAGCTGATGCTGGAGGGAGAAGTCAAGGACCCATCATTTCAATCTATACAACTAAAAAATGAAAGATAAAATGAGATTAAAACATTATTTAGTGTTTTGTTTTCCTGCTTACAAAGCCCAGATTTTCCCAGGGAACATATTTTTCCATGGTTAAAAGAGAAAGAAAGAAATCCACTGAGAAATTTCGAACTGTTTCACAGACCTGATGGCTCTGGTCCCAATGGTGGTTGGAACTATGGGGAGTTGGTGGCTCTTCTGGTGGTCACAGAGGCCACTCAGAGCTCAGGAGAACTTGGAGCCATGGGAATTTGCCTGTCCCACCTGTTAAAATCCCTGAAGAGGTTTTGGCCATGGCCAGCAAGTCCTGTCGTGGGCATTGCTCACAAGCCAAGGACCATTCCCAGTCGGTGTGCGAGTGGTTGCTCTGCTTTGCAGGGGAAGAGTTTCACAGCCTGAGTGAGGCAGGTCTGGGTCATTTGGACCAGCACCTTGAGCTTCCTGGACTGAGTGAGGCAGGGCACTGAGACCACGCTGTCCCTCGCAGGCACTGTCCATTGCTCAGGCAGCTCCCAGGTACTGCTGGACAAACGTGTTTCAGTTCAATCTCCTTCCAGCCCCTGCATCCATCTTCCTTCCTGCTGCCTCCGGCTCAGAAGGCAGAACACTGACAATGACAGGAGATAGCACAAAACGAGTGGTGGCACCGGCTGGTTGATGGGGAGCAGAAGGGTCTGGCTGTTCAGCGCATGGGGGGTGTGCAAGCCACAGGCGCGCGGGCCCGGCCGGGGGCCAGGCTGTGTGTACGTGGGACAAGGCCGTCAGCAGCTTCCTGCAGAGCCCCTGTCAGCCCCGGAGTGTCCTCTCCGTTCTTGGCTTGCCGTTGCAGCGAGCATGGCCTCGGAGAGAAAGAGAAGGCACGTGAGAGGTGCCTGGGGGTGCTTGGCTTATCCAGAGTTGAAGATGGAAGAATGACACAGGAGAGAACATGATCACACTCTATAAATACCTTCAAGGTAACAGTGCAAGGGAAGGAAGAGGATTAGTCACACTCCTGTAAGACAGGGAGGGGAGGAGAGAGAGCAACAGTGTGAAGCGGTGAAGGGAAAAGTTTTGAGTATTAGGAGTGAAATTAGGCTATTTTTCTCATTTATAATGGAAAAAGAAATTGCAGGGTCTCAGTTTGAGTTCTGCTTGAGGCTTGATGAAATTTTTTCAGGAGAGTTGTGAGTCATAGGCATGAGGAGTAACCGGTGCATTGTTGTGTAGGATCTGCAGGTCCTGGGTGCATCCCGGAGCTAAACAAGGGGCCAGTGTGGCCTTTGAGACGGCAACAGTGTCACCAGGCAGAGGGTCACCCTGCTGCCTGCAACACTTGGAGTTGAGGGTTGGCCAAAGATCTTTCACTTTCCCTTTTACCCAATATATCCCAAATTCCTGTTGAAGATACCATGGGAGGATGGTGCTGCTCAGCCCAAGGTCTCAGTGGCCATTTGATGGTGGAGCTGGGAGTGGCTCCGTGTTGGATGATGAGCCTGGGCAGGCCCTGAGCTCTGCCTGTTGTTCCGTGGTGATGAGCTGGCTCCTTGTCTCCACTAGAACAGTCTCGGTGCCTCAGACCCAGCATCACCTTCTGCACCTCCCAGGCCCTCTCTGCTCCCAGGACAGGAGAGCTCCTGCCCTCAGACCTGGCCCTGTTCCCCCTGGAATGGAGGTGAGCAAGACAGGAGTTTGGAGGCAACCTCCCTGAAGGGTTGGCTCCACGTCAGGCTTGGACAATCACTCCTGTTGTCTGTCACCTTCCATTATGCTGGGACTCAAAAGTAAATGTTTTCAAAAGAATATGGGTTGCTGCTGCCAAGATTTTCCCCCATCTCCTCAAATAAGTGCCAAGAACTCCGTCTTCTCATAACAAATCAACTGGCCAAATGTAGGTGTCCCTGGAGAAAACCCTTCAGGCTGGCAAGAATTAACAAATTGATTCAACTAAAGGTGAACACTTTAATGATGTTGTTCTTCCAACTGTGTTTTCCTGGGAAAATGAATCTTGTGTATGTCTGTCAGTCTGTCCACCCCCACTTGTTTTTAAGCCCCCTGGGCAAATTAGACAGAATCACGCATTCATGGAATGGTTTGGGTTGGAAGGGATCTAAAAGCTCATCTCCTTCCACCTCCTGCCACAGGCATGGACACCTTCTGCTAGACCAGGTTGCTCCAAGCCCCATCCAACCTGGCCTTGTTTGGTAACAAGTTTCAGAAGAAGTTCAGATCCCACAGGCTTTGGAAAAGGGAATCAGCTCCTAGTACTGCCCACTGTGGGAAGAGTTAGTTCAGAGCAGAAAAGGTGTGTGTGGAAGGAGATGTAGAAATCCAGTTCCTTTCATAGTGCTGCTTATTTTGTCCCAGGTATTTTTTCTTTGGAGTGTGGGTGGCTTGTTGCAGGAACTGCCCCAGGTTGTATTTTCTTGCTGTGGTGTCACCTTGAACATACCGAGAATGTGTGAGAGTCGCTCAGGGGCAGCAGGTGACTGTTGGTGATGAAGGGAGCTGGGGAAAGAGCAGGCTGGTCCTCAGGCAGAACCCCCAGGGTCTGAGTCCATCTCGGTGGACAAAGCCTGGACAACAGGGAACAAACACCTGGCTGTGCCAAGGCTTCCCAGCTCAGCGCAAGCTGCGGCTCCTCCCGCGCCTCCCACGTGCTGCTGGGCTCCGGTGGGACACAGGGGCACAGCTTTGTCCATCCCACCATCGACATGGTGGGTAGCAGAGGGCAGGGGCACGGCAGGAGTGGTGGAGAACTGTTGACTCCAGGAGCTCCTGTGACACGTGCACAGGGAAGGGACAGGGATTGAATGAATGGCCTGGTGCTTTCTCTGCTTCTCTGCATTTGATTTGTGTGCACTCATCTGAACCTCACTGCCCCTTCCCTTCGTTCCTTGTCCTGCTGCCCCACAGATGCAGGGGCTGATGCAGAGAGCAGAGCTTCTGATCTGCCCCTTTGTGTGTTGTACAGAAATCACAGAGTAATAGATCAGAAGGAAAAAAGGGTGAAAGAGAAGGAGGGAAAAAGATGTTCCTTCATGGTGCTTTTGTTTTCTAACAATGTTGACATTATGTGGAGTAACCGAGTATAAAATCTGCCTATCGTTTGGGAGCTGGTGTGCAGGGAAGATGTTATTATCCCAGCCTTTTATGCCTCTTTACCCTGTCTGGATCAGAGGAGATAAATGTGTAGATAGGAGCCTCAGCTCCTGTCTTTATTTAAGCTGTCAGGTACTGCTACGTTATTTTATGATGATTGTTATAGAAAGCCTCCACAAAGAGATGTATGTTTCTATATTCCCCCTTGTTACCTATTTTAATCTATACTTTAATAATAAAAGAGATGTATTTCCCTTTATTATTTTTATTTGTAGTGTCAGTGCTTCTCGTTCACTCTTATTTTTCAAATAAACATTCACAGTCACAAAGCACTTAAAATATGCACATAATCAATCTTCTCTGTTCTCTTTTGGGCTCCCTTTTGACTATTATTGCAGTCATACTTTAATTTACACATTAATGCCAAAGCATCTTTAGTATAAAGCACGTTCCCAGTGGGGACGCACACACGAACACACGGCCGTCGTCACCTCAGCCACGCTCCCACTCCCGCACCCACATGGCTCACATGTCTCGGGGCAGGCACATCTGCACACAAAATGAGGCCAAAGCCACTTCTGTTGAGGTGAAATAGTCCACAGAGCTAGGAACAGGTTGCCCAGAGAAGCTGTGGCTGCCCCATCCCTACGGTCAGACAGGGCTGGGAGTCCCGTGGGACAGTGGGAGGTGTCCCTGCCCATGGCAGTGGTGGCACTGGATGGGCTTTAGGGTCCCTTCTGACCCAAACAATTTTGTGATATACAGTGATTCTATTACATCATTAACAGATTCTGGGATTAAATGACCCATCAAGGTTTGTACAATACCTTCCAAAATGTTGAGGTACTTTCATTGTATCTGGGCATTGAGCTTCCCATGGGTTTCTGGGAGAGTTGGGTACCAGAGAAGGAGGCGAATCTGTGGGCCTTGAACAAGGTATCTACTGTACATCTAGATTTTGGGTGAGTTTGCTTGAGCTGAGCTCATCACCATTATTTCTCTGCTGCTTGCTCTCCCTAAGGCCTTCTCTGCTTGAAACATCCGTGTCGGCTGCAGCCATCGGCTCCGGAAAGCACCACAGGAGTGACCATGGCTGAAGCCAGCCAAGGGCTCGTGAGCTGGTGGTCTCTTGAGTTCAACAAAGGTCATTGAAAACATCTCATCCCGCTTCTTCCTCTGCAAATATGTGTCTTTCAGTCCTCTGTAGAGACTTAGAATCCTTTGTCTTTTGGGGGAAAGTATCTGTCTTCTGTTTTGTTTTTATTTTGAGATTTGAAATTGTGTCATAGCCTTTACAGACCTAAAAATGTTCAAGAGGCAGAAACACGGCAGCATGGGGAACATCATTCTGACTGACGTGAGGAGGGGCTGTGTGGCCAGACCCATCTCCCACGGTGCCCGTTGACCACGTGCTGTGCAAACATCCTCCTGGGGAGCCTGGTAACAACAGCTGTTTGAACAATTTCCAAGCAGGAACTTGGCAGCACTCCAGATTTAAAATACAGACAATTAGTGGAAGTAGTTTCAGTCTCAATTATTTCCCTCTTATGGCAGAAAAAGCATCTGTGGAAAGCCGGACAGTTTCTTTCCAAGTGTGTTGAAATCATGTCCAAAGGGAACATGAGGGAATCCCAGAACTGGCTCAACATCTGTTACTCCTGCCCATCTGAACCCTGTGCCAGGCAGTACCCACCTCTGTCCAGCATTTTCTCAAGTCCTGGCTCTAGAAACTGTATTAGGAGTTACAAGGGTTGTCAGCAACATTTTTACTCTGTTTAGTTCAAACCCAGTCACTAACATCCAAATCACAGAAATTTAGAAAAAAATTAGGAACAGCTAAAGAAATGATTCCTTCTGCTCCCAGGCTGAAACTTCCAAGAGAAAAAATTACATTAAAAGAACCCTGGGAGACGCCAAGTCTAACACGGATGTGTCTCTGTTCTGGGGGTTTTTTTCTCTTGGCTAAGCTGATATTACTGTGCTCGCACTCAGCTCGTGCTCCTGCTGTCAGGTCACAGGGCTGCAGGACGCTTCTCAACATCCATCACTTCTTGCAGCGGCAGTGGGAGGGTCCTTGGAGACATCCAGGAATCCAGGTCCACGGATGGGCCACGGGCACGAAGCTGCTGCCACCACAGCACTCAGAGCAAGGAACGAGTTTCTCTGCATCACAGAAATGCAGAGTTGGAAGGGTCTATTTTGTCCTCTCCCTGCCTGTCCACAGCTGACATTCAGACTGGAAAGGTGCACAGACCGTCTCCTCCAGCACGTTTCCCAAGGCCTAGGAAAACTCTGTGCAAACTATAAATGTGCTCCCTGCATCCCTGCATCCCTGCACATGGTGGCTGTTCCTGCACACGCTGTGCCTTCCCTGCGATACCAACTCGGCCGCCCCTGCCCTTGCACACCAGAGCTCCGTTTCTCCAAGGACGAGCTGCTGGGCAGGCTCGAGCAGAGGCTGAGGCATTTCCTTCCCCAGGGACCTGCATCTGCATTATTGCTCAGCACCCAGCTCTGCAGGATCTGCGGTGTTTTGGAAGGGCTTATTTGAGGCCACCTGCTGCAGTCCTGGTCCATCCAGCCCACCAATGTCTCTGCTTCCCAGAGATGTTCATGTGGGAGGTATTGCTGGGACTGACAGCAAAGACAGTGGGAGTGCAAGGACTGGAGTGCTCTGAGCCCCACCAAGGACCTGAACCTCTGAGGAATGATGCATATCCTTATTTTTGTCTTTCTTCCTGCACAGACAAGGAAAGTGCAGACATTTTGGCTTCCTGTAGGAAATTAATCAAAAGCTTTGTCCTCCTCCACCCCCAGCCACCTTCCCTGCCCGTTCATGACAACCAAATTCTACCTGCGGCTGTGTCACAGGCCCTGAAAACCTGCCCACATCCCCAAGGCCTGCCACACTGAACCTCAGAGATCTGGTCTAGTCAGAAGGTTTGCAGAGAAAATGAGGGGTTTTTTCTACCTGGCTGGCTTCCATGAGCAGCAGCTCCCGCTCTCCAAGGCACATCTCAATTAATTAATACAGTCAAACCTTATTAGAGACAATCGTTGGCCAGAAATTACCAAGTCCAGGGTTCTCTCTGCTTTTCTCCATGTTACTTCTCACCGTCGCGTTCCTCCCTGTTGCCTTTCTCTCCAGTGAAGCATCTCCTGCAAAGCCTGGTGTAGAGTGGGAGCTTTTTTAGAGTGGAGTAGAGGTTCAGCCCTCCTCCCAGCTCAAAGCCCGGCTGCAGTCGGGCATCCCGAGTGGATCCCAGCACAGCCTGGACACATCCCATGCCGTCATCCACGGCTGGGCAGCAGCAGGTTATAGCTCTCGGAGTCCCAGCAGCTCTCAGGTCCTGGCTGCTCTTCTCTCACCTCAAACTTGGCATTGTGGGAACAGCAGTGAGTTGTTTTTGTGCGACAAGTGAGAGATGATCCCCAAAGCCTCTGTAATGGGAGGCACTGGGTCCTGGGAATGCTGAAAAGTCCTCCAGGCAGGTTGAGGTTTGACCTGAGACACTCTGAGGATCCAAGGAAGGAAGGAAGGAAGGAAGGACAAAACCCAGACCCAGCACACTCAAAACCAAAGCGCACATCAGCAAAAAGAAACAGTGTTTGATTTTGTGTCACACTGCTGCAGAATCCCTCCCCTGTTGTTCTGACCCTTTGGGAAGTACCAAGGTGCAGGCAGACCAGGGCATGGCCCCTAGGAGCAGGATGTGGTGGAGGGAGGAAGGTCTAGGACAATGCCATGAAGGTGGAGGCAGCAAGACCCCCTGCCATCCTTCCTCCGGAGAGGTGCTGCTTCCCTGGGGGTGTGTGCTGGGGCTGGGGTTTGCCCCCTGGCTCAGCAGGAGGACCTGGGATACCCCAGCACCAGGAATGTCCCCAGGCCTCAGCCCCTGCCCTACAGCTGCCCCAGCTGAGCCCTGGCCACGAGTCCAGGGTGTGGGATGCTCGGGCACACAGCTTGCAGTGGTCCCTGGTGCCGGAGCATCCCACACTGGGAAAAGAGGATGCAGGTGGCTGGGACACGGATTGGAGGGCGATGGAGGGTTTGTCCTCAGCAGGGAGCAGCTGTGTCCCAAACCAGGCAGATCTCTCTAAAAGCAGTGGTGGCACAGCAGGAGCAGAGGCTGCTTAGTGTCTGTGGGTAAATGAGAGGCATTTTCCAGCCCTGTCAGAGCAGAGCTTTTCAACAGCCTCAAATTATTATTATTATTTTCTTTTAACGGGAATGCAAATATGTCAGCCTTTCTAGGTGGCTTCATTAAGTACCCAGCCCATCACTCAGAGCCTCACAATTCTTGTCAAGTACCGACATCCCCATCCCCTGTTCATTGCGGAGTCTGAATTCCTCTGACTCCGTCTCGTGATGACAAACAGGTTCAGAATAGGATTAAAAAAATATCCAAAAGATAATAACAGTTGTTTTTCTTCCTTACAGTTC
Source organism: Struthidea cinerea (assembly GCA_013397865.1). Classification (NCBI taxonomy): domain Eukaryota; kingdom Metazoa; phylum Chordata; class Aves; order Passeriformes; family Corcoracidae; genus Struthidea; species Struthidea cinerea. Next base: position 210,609 of record VZTI01000771.1, on the reverse strand, counting down.
CTAAATAACAGAAAGTACGTGCCAGGGTCACTGCAGCTCCCACCCTGAGTAACTCAGTGCTGTGTCATTGTGATACAGGTAAAGAATTAGATCTCATCCCGGGATTTAATGGGTTTGTGCTGAAACGTGGGGCAACGCCTCATGCCCTCTGTGTGCAGGAAGGAGAAATCCCTGTCTTCCCCATTTTGCTGCTTCTTGATTGAACAGGAGGGAACAAGAACAGTGCTGCAGGGTCATTATTGAAGCTGATCAAACTGAGACCAAAATAAATTGACTAACAACAGAAAAATCCTTTTATTACATAAAGGTCTTAATTTGTCTGTTTATTTTCATAAAAGCACTGAACTGTTCTTTGACCCTCAGTACTTGTCATTCCAGTTCCTAGGAATTTTACGCACCTTCTCCCTCAAATATCAAATAAGGGATGTCCATCACTCTGCCATGTATCTCACGGTCAGAGACCACCACAAATCTCACCCATGTCTGCTGCACCCTTTGGGCTGCCCCAGCGTCTCAGAACATTCCCTCTTCTTGAGTCTGACTCAATCCCTTTCAAGGTCTGTCCAGGCTGACTTTCCCACTGCAGCTCCCTCCAGTGTCTTAGGAGAAGCTCTCTCTCCTCTCAGCCTCATACCATCACGAACTCCTTCAGAGCCCTCAAAACATGGGACAACTCAACAAAATTCCTAAATAAGTGAAGCACGGAGAGGTGGTTTCTACATCTTCTTCGAGTATGGGGACCTCAATTGAGAGATTTTGGAGCATAGAAGAAGGCACAGTTAAACACAGGTGATTTTAAGAAAGACAAGTCATGACCAGTCACCCTGGTCCTGCTGCATTTCAAGACCAGTCCCAAAAATGTGTTAAATATTTGAGCAGAAGGCACAGCACATGGATTGGCACAAAGGGGGGATTGCTCCAGATGTGGGCGTAGAAGACCATGCTGGCTGATGTGCAGGGAGAGGCAGGTTTGAGTATATTTTAACAGCACTATGTCTGAAATGCCTGAGTCTTGACCTCCGGCTGTATGAAAAAATACGTATTTCAGGCTCCAAAGTCTTTAGACTCTTTGCTTTAATGAAGGATAGGTACTCCAAAAATTACAGACTGAACTGGCAAAAGACATGAAGGAATTCGGAGGCACTAATGAAAACACCACGGCTGCTGTTTTGCCACTCATACAGCCATGAAAGCTGTGGGAAGCTCAAACCAAGCTTTGCATGTGATGATGCAGTTATGTTTTATAGCTGAGATAACTCTGGCTGGGCTGGTTTATTATCAGCCTCTGCAGAGCCACACCTGGTTCCTGGGGGCTGTGACCCCCTGGTCTCTGGGGGGTCACTGCTGGTGACCCTGTTCAAAGCAAAGACGCCGTCGCACAGACGAGGTCTCGGGGTGTCTGAGAGCAAAGGCACCTCTGGAGAGCTTACAGCTGAAATTTCCCAAGTGCACTGGTGGGGAGCAGGGACATGTGAGTGGGGTAACACTGCCAGCCTTTGGAGAGCAAGGCTGGGAGCTGTAAAACTGACTGGTGTGCAAAAGCAGGCACAAGTCAGGGGAGAAGAAAGACCTGAGGTTAAATTCTTTCAGCTTGAGCCAATGCAACATTCAGTACACACAACTGTCTGCACTTTCGGGGGCATTGTGAAAAAGATGGGGACAGACTTTTCAGTAGGGCCTGTAGTGATAGAAAAAGGGGGAATGGTTTGAAATAAGGAAAGTATAGATTCAGACTAGGTATAAGGAACAAATTTTTTACTATGAGGGTGGACAGGCCCTGGCACAGGGTGCCCAGAGCAGCTGTGGCTGCCCCTGGACCCCTGGCAGTGCCCAAGGCCAGGCTGGACATTGGGGCTTGGAGCAGCCTGGGACAGTGGGAGGTGTCCCTGCCATGGCAGGGGTGGCACTGGTGACCTTTAAATGTCCCTTTCAACCCAGACCATTCTGTAATTCTGTAACATCCACTGGGTTGCACCAGGCACTGGGAGAGCAAACCCCTGGGGAAAGCAACCCCTCAGCCAGGCTGGGAGAGAGGAGCCGTGACCAGATCCCGGTGGCTGCCACGAGGCTCACGATGCATGAAGACATCAAAGTGCAGGCTGTGCTCACTGATCCCCAGGAGTTCACCCAGGGATATCACAGAGCCATGGAATGAATGGCCATTCGCTTGCCTTTCCAGCCTTGTCATTAGGTTCAGACTGGAGGAGAAATGGGCACTGGGAGGGCTCGGCCGAGCTCTCCTTGCTGTGCCCGGGCTCAGCGGTGCTGACACTGCTCTGGGGGGAGGCAGACGAGGCTTTCGTGCTGCTCTGCACTGCTGCCGTGGTTTGGTTGGCAATTTTTCACACCCTCACGCCTCAACACGCCCTGAGCTCTTTAGTCGTTTTCTTTGTCTTTTCACAACAAAAAAACTGTTAATTTCCAGAGTTAGCCAGCTGTGTGCTTCTCCTCACCCACCCCCCAGATGATCTGCATGTGAATTGTCAATTACCAAGTCGTAAATTGACCTTAAAACACACATTCCTTTGCACCAAAGCCCCAGTGGCAGAGGAAACCTTGTGCGTTCCCTGGTACAAACACCCATCTGTGGTTTTAGGACCTCTATCTCCTCATGCAGGGTCTGGGGCTGGAGGCCTCGGCTTTGTGGGTTTTCTGTGCTATCTAGACCTTAACATGCAAATAGATTATTCTTTGGGTTTGGGCTGGTTTGCAGTATTCTTTGTACGACCCCAAAATACTTTGCTTGAGGAATGCTGCCAGGCACAATTCCTTGCAGGCTGCTGCTGAAGAAGGTTTTTATCTGCTCCGTAAGCAAAGACGGGAGCTCTGGTCTGCAGAGTCCGTGCAGAAGCCGAGTGCTGCGTGTGCAGACTGGGCTCTCGCAGTGGTTAGAGACGTTCCAGGGCTGGAGCAGGAGCAGCCCTTCACTGGGGGAGGGTCGGGTTGGGCAGAGGAACAAAGGATTGGAAAACAGGGATTTTTAGCTCAACAACTAAACCAAAATGAAAATCCATTTCAAGCTGGTAGTTAATGGGCAAAAATGGGCTGTGCAGACTTCAGTGGTTCTTGGGGGAGATCCCTCTTCCCCTCTTCTACCCATTTCTTAGGGTCTGGGAAAGCACACCCCCCCACCCCCCACACACCACCCAGACAC
>VZTI01000771.1:0-207388 GCA_013397865.1 Struthidea cinerea | reverse complement strand
AAAAAAATGAACTCACCTTCCTTTAACAGCAAGGAAATGCTGGGGAGAAGCTGCTGCTGTCAAGGTTGTACCTGGGGGCCTGTCAGGGAGTGTTTAATGCAGGTTTTCTCAGCATCCTGAGACTAGAAACTTAATAAACTTTGAAAGGAAAAGGATGCCTGCACCCCAGCAAAAGGGAAATCCTATTTAATGCTGCTGGTCCCTCTGCAGTGGGGCCTGGGGCAGTGGGAGTCAGCGTTCGCTGGGATTTCTAACCCTGCTGGAGGCAGTGGAGAGGGGCTGTGGAGGGTGAAGGACTCTCACAATCCCCCCTTAGATGTCTGGGTCAGATGTCTCCACAAACATGGCACTGACAGTTTCCTTGGGTTTCTGTAAATCCAGGGTCTTGTTCTCCAGGTTTTTTCTTTCCCATTTGTCCCCATGGGAACAGTCTCTCCTCAAATCCAAAAGCAAGCAGCTAAAAAACCATTATGTATTTTACATATTTGCAATGGATTTCCTCATGTTTGCACTCTCGTTTTCACTCTTTTTCCCTTCAAAAGTCTGACCTTAAGGCAGAGAGAGTGATTCTGGAAATTTTACTTACAGCTGCAGTTGTCCTGTGGCTCAGGGCTGTTGTTAAATGGCCACTCCAAATATCTCTTGATATTTTCCCTTCTAACTTCATTTTTCCCAAATCCTAGAAAAGATCCAGTGACCAAAGCCAAGTAGTTAAATCATCCAACTCCATTTCCCCCCCACCCCTCAATTCCTCTTGTTTGCACAGGACAGGTCTGTTGGCATCACAAAAGGTTATTTCTCCTTTTTTGCAGCCTTTCCATATTTTTTTCTTTATTTAAAATCTTTTAAGGAGGCTTTTACACGTTGCACTACACAGCATTTGTTTTGCACATTGCATCAAACACCCATCTGTACCGTATTTATAGTGCCTAAAACGTCAGGAGAACTTTTCTCCTCCTGAACAACCTTTCAGTAGGGACAGCCCTGGGGGCAGATGATTTTTTCTCTTTATTTAGCCTCTGCCCAGGAAGGTTTACAGGCTGTAAGTCACTGTCCTGGGGTCACCCTTTTGGGTTCCGGGTGTCACAGGACAGACAGAGGAGCCACAGCTGAAACCCTGCAGCAACAGCAGCACTGCCAGGCACCCAGGGTGGAAGCTCCCTGATGGGAATTTCAACATGAAATACCTGTCAAAAGTAAAGTTGAAGGGATGGAATCCCCCTCCCGTGTCTCTGCTTTGTGCAGATCCTCCCTTTCACTCCAGGGAGGATCATTTTCTAGAAGTTCTGAGGTTCACAGGGTCTTCTGGAGTGGTTCGGGGTGGCAGACGTCAGGTGGACAACCCGAGGAACTCCTCGCAGCAGGACATCATGGCTGTTGGCGTGGCTCTGTGGAGAAACTGGACGTGTTCCCCAAAGAGAAGTCTTTGAGAGTCACTGGCTTGCACAGAAACCACTTTTTGCTCAGGGAGGGCGTCCCATCCCTGGCAGTGTCCAAGGCCAGGTTGGACAGGGCTTGGAGCAACCTGGTTCAGTGGAAGGTGTCCCTGCCCATGGCAGGGGGGGGTTGGACTGGAAGACTTTCAGAAAGCCCCTTCCAACCCAAATAATTCTGTGATTCCATGTCCACAGGATGAAAAGAGCTGAAGGCTGCACAGGTACCAGGGACAGCACCGTGTGCTGGTCCCGCTTTCACCGTCTTCCTCAGGCATCTCCACTCAGTCACCACACCCGTGTTCCCCAGAGGGATCCTGGAGGAAGAGGGGCTCGTTTTGAGCAGAAGCCTGGTCTTGTGCCATGATCCTGCAGCGTTTCCCAGCCTTGGAGGGAGGGAGGGAAGGACGGAGGGAAAACAAACAGAGTGGTGAACACAGCAGAGATCCCTGGCTAAGACCCATTCATGAGGTAACAGAATAAGGAAGAGTGAGGGGGAAAGCAGGAAGAGGAGGTGGTCTGGAAAGTGACTGAGCACAAAGAAAGTAAATGAAGGTCAGTTTATGAGTCTGGAGTTTGTGCTTGCACGCACAGCAGCAGTGCAGGACCTATGAATGGTTGGCAAGGGTGGGAGGAAGGAGTGCTTGCTGTCCTGGGATTAATTTAAATCACAGAAATGTGATCCCAAGCAAATGAGACACAACCCAAGTTAAAGAGAATTGCAGCAATATATAAATAAACACAGGCCTATCCCCACCCAATCCCCCAGATTCCCAGCTAAATTCTTAGCTCTGTATCCCCATATTTATGAGGGATCTCTGCTGATTCATGTGTGCTGAAGTTCTTGCTCAACAATTTTAAGTGGCCAGTATTCCTTTAAAAGATAATTGGTGCCTGCAAAGGCTTTTTTTCCTCCTATCCAGCTTCCCACCAGAATAAAATATTCCCCCACATAATAATTGGCCAAAATGGAAATTGCCCACGTTTTTCCCTAAGGTATGTACAGCCAGGCAGCTGTGGTGTGGTCTCAGCTGGGAAGTTCGATTTTATTCTGCCATTCAGCCCAGGTGCTCAATAAAAAATGCAAGAGCGACAACAACAAAAAAATCAAAAATCAAAGGGCAAAGGAAAGGAATATTGCTGCCAGCTAAACAGCTCCTTTTAATCTGGGCTCCGTCCTCCTCCTTTTGAGGGGAATGGTGTTGTTATTAAAGTCAGATGAGAGGGAGAGATGGGATCCCAGGTGTGCGGAGCTGGAGTGGTTTTGGGAGATAAGATTTAATTTTCAGAGGCAGAGGCTGGAGCTTTGTTGTTGCAGAAGGAGGGGTGTGTGTGTTGGGGAGGCTACGGGGAGCACGAGGGATGTTTAACTTCACTGGGTGTCAGTGCAGAGCAGTGCGGGGCTGGAGCTGTGTGGTTGTCCAAAGGCAGATCCAGCTGGGGAAAAAAAAGGGCTTCTGTGGGGTTCTGGGTGGTGATTTGGTCTGAAAGCTTCCATTCCTTATTAGAGAGAGGTGGGAGCTCCTAGTGATACACACCTGCATTTCTGCAGGCTCCCAAAGGGCACGGAGCACCTCTGGATGGGCGTGTGGGGCCTGCCCAGAGTCTGCAGCCACTGCAGTGCCAGAGACCTGTCCCTGCCTTACGCATCCCCTCGGTGTCACTGAGGTCCATCCTCCAATCCCAAACTGCTCATGGAAGTCCCTTCACGTTTGTGGCACTGGGGTTTCCCTCTCCAGCTCTGTTCTGGTAGGTATTGCTCTGGAATTGCTGCAGGATGGGCACCAGAGAAGTCCCATCATCACTGCTGTTTACGGAGATCCATTTAATGGGTTCCCAGCAAAGGAACATGAAGCCCTCCCAAACTCTGTGGCAAGAACTGGGTATGACTGGTTCGAAGCTGAGAACTGTGTCTCGGAATCCCCACGGCCTCATACCAGCTTTCCAGTTATCCTTTTTTGTTAGGATCAGGGCTTTCTCTGTGGTCTTGAAAACCTTCATGCAGGGACCATCTCTCTCTATGATTTGGAACAGGCTGCCCAGAGCAGCTGTGGCTGCCCCTGGATCCCTGGCAGTGCCCAAGGCCAGGTTGAAGACAGGGCTTGGTCTAATGGAAGGTGTCCCTGCCCATGGCAGAGTGTGGAACTGGACTATTTTTAAGGTCCCTTCCACCCAAATCATTCCATGATTCCATGTTCTAAAGAGAGGTGGTGATGTGGGGGGGAACTTCGCTGTCAGTCCCAGAATGAAATAACCGAGAAGGGAAGGAACATGTCCAGGGCTGTGCCACCAGTTGTTTCACAAGTGGGAACAACCCTGGGGGTTCCCAGTGGTGTTTGATGCTTATCAAGATGCTGTCGGGCTTTTCAATGAGAAACTCAGCCTTAATCCTCACTATCTTGATGAGCTTTTTTGTGTGTTAACCAGCTGCCAAACACTTGATCAGGAAAGTGTCTCTGAGCTTAACAGAGTGAGAAAAAACCCCCACACTTCCACAAAAAGGCAGGGACGTGAGCTCCCAGAGCAGACATCGGTGCGAGACAGTGAGAACCCTCGAGATACTGAGTGTGTAACGTTCAGACATCCTCCTGCATTCATAAAATTGGGGTCAATAACACCATTATTGATGCTAACTATGGCAGCCCCATTTCCCAGAGTGTCAGCTGTAATAAAACAGCTCCCCAAATGTCAGGCTGAGCATAAAGGATATTAGAAGCCTAATGGAGCACATTCATACTTCTAATTGAGAGTAAAATATCATCAAACAACTGAATACTTTGACAGGGTTGTTTAATAATTAGGCCAGGATGCAAGAGAGAGAGTTCAGCTCGCTGCTGAAAATGAGTCAGGGCTTATGATGAGGGGAATAAAGACAGTCTTTTACAAAAGCAATTTGAGAGGAAATATTGCTGAAGAGTGCTGTAAAAAATGTCATGGATATGGTCTCAGCCTGCATAGTCAACGGGAGCCTGAGTCCAGTGCACGACTGCCAGGGAGGTGAGTGCCAGAACCAGATGTTGGTGAATCACCAAAGTTTAAAGAGCAACTTTGTTGTGTTTGCTTTCATTTGGGTTTTTACATCAAAGACTTCATTTATCCTCTCCTCCAAGCAAAGGCTACAAGAGGCAGAGCTGCCCTGCTACCTGAGCAGTAAAAAAAAAATCCAGAGGCTTTGAGCTCAAAACATGAAACACCATCTTTGTGACCCTGCTTTGACTTCGACAGTGTCTGGAGATCCTCCGTGTCCCTTGATGACTGAACTGCTCCAAGTGACGCCATCCATCCTGTAACTGCACTAAAGTGGCAGGGAGTTGTTTGGCACTGCAGAGATGGGAAGTTTCCCTTGTCCTGCGTGGGGACGCAGCACTTTGACCACCTCCTCTCACCACTGTGTAGCAGCAACTGCTGCCTCCAGTGACTGCATCCCACACAAGATCCATCGGTGCTGCCCTTGTGGGCAGAGCTGGGCCAGAACTGGCACAGTGGATCTGCACGGGGCAAAGAGGGTGTTGTGGATATACATAGGGGGAGTGTGATAAGGTAACCAGGTGTGCTGTGACAGAGGCTGATGAAAGCCTGTGACACCTAGACAGGAGATGTTTGAGAAGAGCCAAGTGGATTTTAGGGTACGAGTTTCCTGCCAGAATAGTGCTGGCTGGATTTCAGGAGAGGAGAAGAAAGGGATGGAGCACCTCTGCTATAAGAAAAAGCTGAGACACCTGGGGGTGTTCAGTCTGGAGAAGAGAAGGAATCAGGGGGAACTTCAAGCACCTTCCTGTGCCCAAAGGGACTAAAAGAAAGGGAGGACAAGTGTTTTAGCTGGACCTGCTGCAATAGTATGAGGGGGGGATGGTTTTAAAATAAAAGAGGGTTCATTTAGATTGGATATAAAGAAAATGTTTTTAAGACAAGGGTGTGGAGGCCCTGGCACAGGGTGCCCAGAGCAGCTGTGGCTGCCCCTGGATCCCTGGAAGTGTCCCATGCCAGGTTGGGTGGAGCTTGGAGCCCTGATCTAGTGGAAGGTGTCCCTGCCCATGGCAGGGGGTTGGAAATGGATGGGCTTTAGAGGCCCCTTCCAACCCAAGCCATTCCATGAGCAGGTGAAATGTTCTTCTCTTGCCTCCACCAGTTGTGCTCACAACAACTCCCATGGCACTTCTGGCAAGACCAGCAGAGTGAGATCTCTGGTGTCCTGGCCTTGCTCCAGCAGTAATAATTCTATCCTGCCTCCCCAAATTCCTCCTGTTCTCTCAATTAGAAACAATTTTCTTCTTCACTTCATGACCCAAACTGTTGCCTCAATTAGTTGCTGGGTGTTGATTAAACAAGCCAGTTCCTATAGATGGTTGGAAAGGAGTCTGTGGGGATTCGAGCACTAATGGAATGCACAATATTAACTGAAATCAATAGAATTAATGGGTTAATTCCATGCTAATACATAGTGCTGGAGGAGAAGTTAGGCTAATGAAAATGCATGTATTCCCTAAACTATTCCATTTGCATCAGATGATTCATCCCCCACTGCTTCTTTCAAACATTAATGAGATTAAAAGCACATTTACAAAGTGTACATGACCAAGGCACAAGCTCTGTCTTACCAAATTCTCTGGGTGAGGTGCTGCCTCTGTACCTGTTCCTCTGCAGGTTAGCTGGGGTGCAGAGGAGAACTGGGGATCTCAGAAGCGGGGTTCTGCTTTGAAGGCAAGCAGCTCTTTGCTAGTGACTGCAGGATGATTTGACCCTTCCCCAGGTCTGCCTTGGGCTTGTGAAAGTGCTGGCGAGAAGTGAGAAGTGAGAAGTGAGAAGCTGTGGCCATTCTGATGCCCAGCTGAACCTTGCCTTGCATCAGCTTTTGTTTTCTTACACTGCATAGACTCACTGAAAAACAAAACTTCTGGGTTTTTCTTCTTCTCATGCTGATTTGTAATTGGAAATGGGTCTCAAAAATTGCAAATATCTGGGTCTTGAAGAAGAAATGTACATTTTCAACAGTCATGGAATTATAGAATCTTCAAGGCTATCATGGGGCCCCAGCCCTTTCCAAAGGGGAAGCGGGGGCAATGGGATCCATTTAGTCTGGAGAAGAGGTGTGGGGCGATACAGCTGTGAGCAGCAGAGGAGAGGATCCATCCACTCGCTGCACGCTTTCATAGATGGCAAGAAGTCAATGGCTTAATGTAAGCCAAGATCAGAAGTTTCTGAGCGCTGGGAGGAGAAGCACGACTTAAAGATACCATGGAAGTGTGCCGAGTGCAAGTTAGATGCACATCTGTCAGGGGTGAATGTGGCTGCAAGTCAAACCCCTTGTTTGTGCCTCAGGTCTCAGAGAAGCCCGGGTGAGACTCCAGAAATTTCTTCAACCTTCTCGTGTTCTTGCAAAATCAAAAGATCCCCTCAGGTCAGTCTCGATGACCACAAACCCAGGTTTTCCTGCCTGAGAAAGGATTGGTGGAAATATCACAGAATCGTTCAGGTTGGAAGACCCCTTTAAGACCATCGAGTCCAACCGTTCTCCAGCACTGCCATGGCTGACCCATGTCCCCAGGTACCACATCCACACATACCAGGGATTCAATAGCCAGGTGGAGGCTGAGAGCAGGCACTGCGGGCACTGAGCACACCTGAAGCTCCGTATCCCCTGTGCCACGTGGCACAAGCTGCCTGGCACTGCCGTGCTGCCCGTGGTGGGTAGCACATCTGCATTATTGCATATGTATCACCAAAGAGCATTTCGGCTCTGTTTGGTCGGGCTGATAAAGCAGCCCTTTGTAGGCTGCATCCCAAGGCCACCCAGGAAGATGTGACTCACCCCAAAAACGAGGCCAGAGCCTGCTGTGGGGCCATTCTGACAGGCCACAGGGCAGCCCCAACCTTAAACCAACCCCAGGGAGTGGGCGGGTGCTCTAATTGAGAGTGTGGGTTGCAAAACCTTTGGAGTTTGTCTCTCCTCTGTGGGAAATATTGACAAAATCAGAGGCAAGAAAGATGGTCCTAGCAACCTGATGAATTTTTGGCAAAAGAGAAAATGGTTTTGGCCAAAAAAGAGGTGGTTTGGCTCCTGAGCAGCATCTGTAGAGATGAACTCCAGCTGCAAAACTCTGAGCAGAACTGACCAGATTGCAGGACGCCCTATGGCAGCAGTTCAGAGGCCCCATTTGTCTTACTTCGGGGACATTTGGGTTTTCTATTTATAGGCAAAAATATGTCATCATTTTGTCGGTGCATATCCATTTGCTCTGTGGGTGGGTAAAAAGAAATGTTTGATCCCACACCACTTTGGGAGACCATTCTTGGAGAGATTATTAATTGGGAGTTGGAACTAGATGAACCCTTAGGATCCCTTCTAACCTTTAATCTGTGATTCTGTATAATAACTCATTCCATGACTCTATAATATATTTTCTTTTAAAAAATGCTATTTGGGACACTTTTCCCCTCAGAATAGGCCTTGCCCAAAATAAAATGTAGAGAAGAGTTTGTTTCATTAGGGGGAGGGAGGATTGGTTACATAATTTGAGGCAAGCCCTTCCTTTTTGGTTTCAGTGAAGTTTCTTACCAGTTCTGCTTTGTAGAGTGACTTCGCAGCTGAGCTTGGGTCTAATCCTCCAGTTTCTCCACTCTGTGGCACAAGCAACAAGATAACAGAGGGTCTCTTACCCTCTCCATGGGTAGCCACGTGATGGTGCCTTTACCCAGCCGAGCACGTACAAGGTCAATACAGAATTTTTCTCAATTTGCAAGAAGTGGCATCGATTTCCCACTGGATCTGTCATTTCTCTGGACCTGAGCACCACTGTGTGTTCCACATACGGAGCTCTGTATCCAAAAGCACTGAGGTGATGTGGGAGCCTCGTCTCCGAAGTGTTCCAGTTTTAGGAGCGCGTCCCTTACAGAGCACAGTGTCAGGAGAAATCTCGGGTGGCTGTGCCCGTTGCGGGGCCTTGGCCATGGCCCAGCACTGCCTCAAGGGCTCAGACTCTGCATCCGGCTCTACTTTGGCCTGTGCTATGGTATCCACGGGAAGGAAGCCAGGATGCACAGCCTGGAGGGACCCGGGCAGCGTGCAGGATAGGACTGCTCGTTTCTGGGAGTCTTCCTCTCCTCTCTTGTATTATAAAATCCCAGAGTGGCTTGGGTTGGAAGGGACCTGAAAGCTCACCCAGTTCCACTCCCTGTCATGGGCAGGGACACTTCCACTAGAAGGAGCATGGGTTGGCTGCAGTGTAGAGGTGGATAAATCTTTACTGGGGCTACCTTGAGTGGTGGCTGCTTGGACAAGTGGTGAATGTGAACAACCATGGCACAAAGTCACCCCTGCTGTGTGTGTGCCCAGCCAGGCATCGTTCAGACTCCAGCAAGAGGCAGCACAGACATGAGGTGTCTCTGCATTTTCACCTGGACACGACCAGCGCAGACCCTTCCTCTCTTTCCAAGCCAAAAGGGGTTATCCCACGTGCACCCAGATGGCCTTGTGGTGACACCAGGGGAGAGGCTGGGCTGCAGAGGGTGAGCCTTGTGTACCTGGTTCTGTAAAGGTGCCACAAGGCAAGGGATGAGACGGACACATCCAAAGCACAATTTTCTGCTGCTGAACATGGATTGGAGGGCTTGTCTCCGCTCTCAGAGTAGCCAAAGTCCTGCAGTGCTCAGCAGGAGTTTGGTCGTGATGCTCAATTTGGTATAGTCCTGTAAGAGGCAAACAGAAACCAAGCATTTGGATTTTCATTTCCTTCACTTCTGATTTTCATCACAAAGAGAACATCACTGAATATTAGGAAGAATTTCTTCACAGAAGGGGTGGTCAGGCCTTGGAAGGAGGTGCCTGGGGAGGTGTAGAGTCTCCCTCCCTGGAGGTGTCCAAGGAACACCCTGACGTGGCACTCGGTGCTGTGGGCTGGGTGACAAGGTGGGGATCAGTCACGGGTTGGACTCAATGGCCTTGGAGGTCTTTTCCAATCCTGTGATCCTGTGATTCAGAGCAGAGACTCTGCAACAACCTTGCCGACTGCTGGCAGGGCCGGGGCCTCCCCAGAGCACGTTCGTGTGTCCAGGAGAGGAAGCAGAGCTAACCAGTCACACCAGCTGGTGAAACTTGCCTTTGATCTCTCACTTTTATACACCACTGACTTCACTGCAGATCTGACACCATCACAAACTAGATCAAAGCCTGTTCCTTGTGCACTAGAGGCATCTGTGATGTCAGCAAACACCCAGAGTCACCAAACTGAGCTCTGTGGAATTTCTGTGGTTTGAAAGTGGTGTAACTGTGATTAAAACCTTGTCCTTACACTAATTCATATTTCACAGGCCTTTTTTTGGATGTTTCACATTGTGAGTCTGCTGGGGAAATTCCAGCTGCACGTTCTAGATTCATGATCTCTGATTTTGTCATCTATTCATTCTCTTGTCCCCATGGCTACTCAATCAAAGGAAAGGAGAAGCACTGTGACTGTGCCCCAGGCTGGTGTAAATCAGCGTGACATCAGTACAGTCTGAGTCAGCCCTGTCTTCACTCAGCTGTGCCAGCTTCTAATTTCATGAAATTGGGCGTTTCTCCGTGGAGAATGGCATTGCCATGAGCTGGGAATATGCAGCACGAGTATAGTAGAGAATTCCCAGCTCACGAAAGCAGACAAGAGAGGGACTGCCTGGAGGGGGTGGAGGGACAGGGATGGTGCTGGTCCATGATTTAGAGCCAGTGGACAGTGAGGTTTGTGACCAGCATCACTAGCAAGGGAACCGTGTGGTTCCACACCTGGCCCCCAAACATCAGCCCAGACTTGTAGCAGATGTAGGAGGCTCGAGGATGCTTGCTGAACTCAAGGGAACTTCTCAGGTCAGAGTTAACCCACCTCAATTGTGTTTCCATTAAATCTGTCTCTGGAAATGTCCCATGAGAGCTCAGAGAGAACTGGAGTTGGGTGCAGCACGAAATGAGCACTTCAGAGGGGATGTGGCCAGTAGTGGTACAGAGGCACCTGGAAAGAGAGTGGATTCAGCTCCAGAAAACAAAGTTAGGCTGAAATGATCAAAACCCCTCAAGGACTTAGGAGCTACTTCCTTGTTTAATCACACACTTCTGAACTGGCTTCTTCCTCAGCACGGGAGGCTCTCAGTGTCCTGGCGAGCACTGAGTGCCGTCAGTGGCACCGCGCTCTGGGATCTGTTCCCAGGCACAGCCAATGCCCTTGGCCAGCTAAGCCAGCCCTGCACAGACACCACTGTTCTGTGCCTGGTCCCAGCTCTGGAGTGCTCCAGGTTCACTCCAAAACCAGCAGAAATAAACACCTGTGACTGTCACCTGCTTGGCAGAACACCCAGGGTCTCAAAGCTCTGTGTGCCAGCATCTCCGAACTCACCTCCCGGCTGGAGAACCCAGGGCATGAAACGGTTGAGGGACTTCCAATCCCATTGCTGGAAGCTAGGCCAGGAGCCCTTACCTGAGGTGCATCCCACCAGGCATGCGCCCCAAAAAAGGCCGTGTGTCCTCCCTTGAGAACGTGGGGCTCTCTGCTGATCCCACGTGTGCTCTTCAGCTGTAGAGGATTCAGGAAGGGAGGAGGTTCCGCAAGGACGGATGAGATGCCTGTGCTGCTCTCTAAGGCAGTTTGAAAACTTGAGAAGTGTTCAGTGTTTATTTTGTGTTTGTTTTGGAGATCCTGAGGGCAGTGGGAGGTCAGCACAGGTACATTACACCCACTGATATCTTGGGAGGGAGGGTGGTCTGATATTATCAGAGAAGGTTAAGGTAGAAGAGCCAAGTGGGTAAAAGACAGGCGGTGACAGATCCAAGGCTGTCAGCGCAATGTAATTCCTTTCCCCCGGTGTGTTTCCATTCTGATATGGTCTTTAGCTGCGTGATTAAAAATATCGATACTCTTCTTGGACAAGATAAAAATCTGTAGTGTGGAGGTATTGAATAACTGAAGACACAAATCCTCATCTTTGGTAGACAAGCAAGGCAGATGCTGTGAGCGTTTTCTTTAGCTGAATGCAGGCTCCAGGTTTCCAGTATGGGAGGCAAAACACAATCCCTCATGACAGGGTGGTGATTTTTCAGCAGAGACAGGAGTTAGGGGCCATGGCAGACAGACAGTGCTGATGATTTGCTGAGAAGATGTTGTGTGCAGTACACAAACCCTTCACGGGCACAGAACTGGAGCAAACCAGCAGAGCTGAGGTGGATGTCAGAAAAAGTGGGGATGGGCTCCCTCCCCATGCCTGGGAGGGCAGATTTTGAGCCACTGGATCAGTGGATTAAAGGACTACAGAAATCATTTATAATTCTGTAAAGACCTCCCAGGGAGAGAAATTCTAAGGAGTGAAGTTGTTGCAGAAGGAAGATGAGTGGTGCAGTGATTCTGTTATCAAAGTGTTTCCAAGAATTTAATCCTCACAGGAAAGCAGCAACAATAGGTGGGGGAAGAATTTGGGCCAGTTACAACCAAAGGAGCCAAAGAAAGCACATTTTGGCAAGAGGGGTGGTTAGCCATTGGAACAAACTTCCTGGGATGATAACAGATTTCCTTCTCTCTTGAGGTTTTCTTATCAATGAGAGCTCTTCTCTGGAAAATAGACTTGAGCCAAAGACAAATTGCTGGGGCCATTATCACTGTCAGTGGATGCAATCCTTTGGCCTGTGTGAGGGAGGAGGTCAGCTCTGCCTCCTGGGCCCGAACTCGTGAATCATCTGGTGCTTTTGTTGTCTGAAGGGCCCTGCCTGGCTCCCACCCGCAGCACTGGGGTGTAATCAGCTGCTTGCTGAGCTCAGCAGAACTGCGGTGCAGCACATCCCGCTGCAGTGCAGCTCCTGACAGGGGGGCAGGCGAGGGCTCCAGACCTTTACCCTCTTCCTCCCAGGGGTGGTTTTTGCTCCAAATGACCTTACACTGACCCAATTCTAGACTATTAGGTCTGTTCTAGACACATTAGCTCTGTTCTGCTCAGTGACCACATCCAGCCTCTGTTCATCCTTCATTCCTACAATCCCAATGTCCACCCTTATTTGTAGCCTCTCCTTGACCTTGTTTCCTCCCTAACACCTGCCAGTAATTCAACACGAGACCACACAAGCAAGGGAGCTTGCACTCACACCCATCCCCATCTGAAAAGGGCCCCTGTGCTGCATATCCAGCGCTGTCCTCCTCTGGGACCACACCAGCTCTTCATGGGTGGGTCTGGTCCAGAGACAGGTTCATGCTCGTTCCCTCCTGGCTGTCATCTCTTCCTCGTGGTTTCTGACTTTTGAAATGGGTGTAGCAATCTTCGGTGACCAGGGACAGGACCCAGGGAATGGCTGGAGCTGTGTCAGGATCTCAGGGAAAGGCTCTTCCCCCAGAGGGTGCTGGGCACTGCCCAGGCTCCCCAGGGAATGGGCACGGCCCCGAGGCTGCCAGAGCTCCAGGAGTGCTTGGGCAGCGCTGCCAGGGATGCCCAGGGTGGGGGTGCTGGGGTGTCTGTGCAGGGCCAGGGTTGGACTGGATGATCCCTGTAGGTCCCATTCAAATCAGGGTATTCTGTGAGTCTGTGGTCTTCTTTTCACCACAGCACTGCAGTCACTCTCTGATTTGGTGGTTCCCAGCCTGCACAGAATCACAGAATCACAGAATCACAGGATATTCTGGGTTGAAAGGCACCTTCCCACCCTCTCCTGCTGTTGAGCAGAAAGGCCAGTATTGAGGGTGCCATGGGGAAATGCTGTAGCAGCTTAATTCTTCCTTGGGCACTGGGATCCTCAAGTCCATCCACACCTGAAAAAACACTCCCAAGATGGAAAGCAGCCCCTGCAGCCCTTTGCCTTATTGCTCATCCCTGCACTCAGCCAGGAGCGCTGGCCCCAGGCTGCGGTAGCTCTGCGAACAGAGCTGTGACTCTCTAAGGTGAAAGGCAGCACAGCAACTGGACTTGACCGGTGATATTGTCCCTGGGCAGGCCCCAGACAACTCAGAATTACTTTTCATCGTGAGGTGCAGGAAGGGGGTCCTCACGGTCAGTTGCTGGCACAGTTTTGTGTTTTCTTCAGCAGAGCCGCACAAGGCTGAGAGCAGCTCCATGTGCCACGTGGGGGAAAAAGGGTTCTTGAAATAACAAACACCATTCAAGGAGAGCTGTGATTAGCTGGATTTACAGACAGTTAAGACAAAAGCTGAACTTTATTACTTCTGGCTTTTTCAGCTGCCTCTGGTCTATTCAAACTTCATGACACTTAAAATTAGATTGAACACTGAACTTGTCTAAATTGGGAAACTGAAGTCAACAGAGAACAGGGAAGAGAGACCAACAACACTTTTACCTACATTGATTAGATGATAAAAAATGTGGTTTTCATTTAAAGGTTCTGTTGATTTAAGTGCCTGAAATTCACTGATGTGCAATAGAGTTTTTAATAGTACACATGTTCCTGGTAAATCTTCATAATCAATTTCCTTTATGCTCTTCTCTTGCATTTTCCATCATAATCATCTTTCCTCAGCTCTCCTCGGCAAGTAATTTTGAATTTCAGGCTTGTTTGCAACCTGCTGACCTTCCCCCGCCCCCAATATGAAACCTATGAATAATCATTGAAAGCGTGTCATAAATAATTGCGTGTGAACTGCAGCCAGTAATTAACCATTAGGATTCTGCTCCCATTGCTGAGTGAACTCTTGTTTTACAAGGGTAAAAGAAGCCTTCAAGCAAGTTACTAGACCTTTGTATGGCTCAAGTTGTCTTGGATTACAAGATCATTTCTTACAGCAAAATTCATGTTTGGTTATTTAAGCTGAGACTGAAAATGGATTTCCATGACAGATATAGTGAGGGCATAAGGAGAAAGTTCAGCACAAAGGTTCAAACCTTGATTAATAATTTATTATTATTTCATTTCCTTCCATCCCCTGGGATCTCTAGGATGGAAGGAACACGTAATTGCCGTAACTGCAGGTCCAGTTCAGACGAAGACACCGTGGCTGGAGGCTGCTGCTCCTTCCCTGGTGTTTGGGAAGTGCTGCTTTCAGGGCCGCCGTGTTTGGGGCAGGAGGCACTGCTGGCTCTGTGCTGCTGCGGTGAGCAGGGAAAGCCTGTCCCACCCTCAGCAAACTCTCAGTCTGACTGGCTCCAGGTGCTTTTCTTAATCCCTGACACAGGTCAGGGCTCTCCTCTGAGCAATGGGGTTCATGGTCTCTGCTGCGGCCGCATGTGACACCTGGGACTTGCGTTTCCACAGTCACCTCTCTCTGTTTCACTGCACCTTCAGCACTCGTTCCTATGGGACCAGGACTGGGCTCCAAGAGCTGTATCCCTCCAGTTTCGTATGTCAAGCTGCAGCTGAGTTGTTGCCCTGCCTAAAGCTCTGCTCAGTTGCTGCTCCCAGAAACGTGCAGGATTCCCATGGGACTGTGTCACATCGGTAGCCCTCAGATGCCTTGGAGCATCCCAAGTCACACTAGACACCCACAGGTGGGCAACTGGCTCCTCTAGTGATACAGAAACAAAGATCTCCATCTCAGGGGAGATAAACTAAATGATTGCCACGACAATTATCAGAGAATCATGGAATGGGTTGGGTTGGAAGGGACCTTCAAGCTCATCTTGTTCCACCCCCTGACATGGGCAGGGACACCCTCCTCTAGATTAGGTCCCTCCAAGCTGGCCTTGACTTCTTCTTTTCCTCTGTACCACCCTTATATGACAAGTAATTAAATATTTGCTTTGTACTGTATGCTTTATATTTTATTTTTAGCACACTGCCTTTGTTGTTCATTATCTGCCCATTTCTGCCCAGGGCCTCAACTCAGCAGCTCTGGGGGAAACCAAATTATCATCCTGGTTTTGGAACCACCCCAGGACTTGACCCATTTGTCTTCTCTCTTTCTCATCATGTTTCCAGTGTTTTTCCTTATTCTGTGGCCTCCACATTGGTTTTGTGCTTTTTATGGCTCACAGTTACCCGGCTGAAATGTCGCTTTTGCTCTCCCTTTTATGAGATGTGTTAGAACAGACTCACCATGGCTGTGTAGATCTCGCAGTGCAGCCTCTCCCGTCTCGGCACAGCACTCTAAATATTGCACGAGGTACAGACACAAGGCTTGCACTGCTTCCAGAGGTACAATTCTCACCCAATTTGATGATTAAAATGGTATCTCTGGGTCTGGCTGCCGGCTGATGTTCTGGGCAAGGCAGATGCGTGTAGTGAGGATCACTCCTGTGTGTGAAGTTGAATTAATGCACAGGCTGGAGTTGTTATGTGACTGTGCTGATACGGACTGTGCCCTCGTGCTGCTGTGGGACGGCAGGATGGACTTCAGCTCCTCCTGGGTTACTCGTGGCATGTCTCAGCTTGTGAATTCTTGCATTTGCAACCTCGGTGTCTCTTCAATGTGGAGTCTTGTTTATCCCAGTGTAAGCTCCCGTGGTTTCGTGGTTTTGCTGTTCCAACACATCCTGCCTTTTCCTTCCATGCCCTCCCACCCTCTGTTTGTAGCCTGTCTCCCCCGTGAGCCCCACAGGCTATGGGCGGGATCGCAGCTAAGTGAGGCTCCCTGGGCTCTCCTCCAGTCACTGAGGGCACAGAAGTGATTCCAGAGAGTAACTGCAAGTACTTAATTTGGGTTCCTCTTTGTATTTCCTAACTCCTGATCAGCTCTGTGTTGGTTGGCTCTCCGCAGTGTGCTACAATAAATATTATCTACCTACACACATATATATGTGCAATTACAAATGTATGGCTATATGCCCAAATTCCAGTTGTGTCACCACTCACTTCTCGCTGACTTTTCCCTTCCTCAGCTGAAATCTGCTCTGGTTTTTCCAACTTGGCTTCCTCCTCTAATTTCAGTTTATGCCTTATTTGTCCTCACTTGTGATTTGGGCTTACAAACTCCAGCCTTCATGTCTAATATTTAGTGTCAGAAGCAAAAAAAGGTCGGTGAGAGACAAAGGGATGATGGATAGATGCAATGACCCGTGCTGGTACCGACATGTACACAATTTTGTCTTTGAGCCCAGGGTTGCCTGGAAAAGTGTCACTGTAGGACATGCACTGGAGCTCTGTGGCTTCGTAATGTCAGGAGAAGAATCTCTGTTCTTTGATTTCAATCATCATTAATCTTCATAAATCTTCAGGAGGGTTTAGGTTTTGTTTGAATGAATTTTGCAACTTCCAGAGAAAACAGAGGCGGGGGAGTATAATTGAGTGCTTGTTTAGTGCCAAATTCATCTTAAAGCAGGGAATGCAAATCACATAGCAAGTGTTGAACTATATATGATTAAAACTGCTTCAGCCCCTGCAAAGAAAAATAAAAAATAGCCTTTTTATTCACCAGTTAATCACGTACAAAAAAAAGTGGATGGAACAAAAATGAACTTAATCACAGAAAAAGGGGTCACAGTTCCTGTTTGACATATGGCTGGGATCCCCATCATAACCATGCAGAGCAGAGCACGCTGGCATTTAAGTGCTTCAAATAGGTACATTAGGAAGAGAGTTCATTGATAAATGACCCTTTAGAAATGGGTGAGATTCTGTCCTTAGCAATGAATACTCGAGGTCTGTGCAGTTGTCTTCGCCCATCTTGGCTGCTCTTGTGTTTTGCAGGCAGAGCTGGGAGGTTTTCCAGTGCTTAGCTGTACGTAATGATGTGCAGGACAGATAAGACTGTTGAAACCGCTGAAGGCAGGGTCCAAATACTGTCCGTTTTTGCTAACAATTGTTAGTCTGGCAGCAGTTCAAACTCAGCACCCGTGGACTTTTCCAATCCAGCAAGTGCCAGAGATCAAACAAGGAAAACGTAATTTTCTCCTCACTTCTCTACAGCACGAACAGGGACCTGAAGATGACTCCTGGACCCCGCTGAACCAACAGCATCACACGTTTTTAGGGCTGTTTGATGCAGTGGGCATCACAACTCCCCCGGAGAGCTTGATGAACTCTGTGTTCCGAGAACTCCGTCTTTGAAGGCATTGCCCTTATTTTGTTACTGGCAGAGTGGACAAGGGGACGCTGCGTGCTCTGCCTTCCAAGCTGCTCTGGACACAAAGGAGGGTGCAGAGTGAGCAAACGGGCTCAGCTTGCTCTGGAACAGCCGTTCCCTCAGATCTCTGGCAGGGATGGCAGGGAAGGACACAGACCTCCAGCAGGTGTTGTATGTGCTTTAAAAATCCAGCCACCTTTCTGCAGTTTGGTGGAAGCATCAGCATTTGGTGGGAGCCAGTGGATAAAAACAGAGTGTTGGGAGCTGTGTGAGAGCCTGGTGAGGCAGGGAAGAGCTACCCAGGGAGTGCTGGTCAGGGGCACTTTCCACTATCCCAGTCCAGCCTGGCCCTGAAGAGGGAGATGCCTTGTTCTGGGAGAGCCACACTTCACATGGACTTTATTCCCCCTCCATTTGTGCCTGTCTCCCGTGTGGTTTGTTTGATTTGGAGGTGCCTGTCCTCATTTCACGAGCCCACACCAGCCACAAGGTCTCCCATGGACGGTGTCACTGGGACAGGGGACGGGAAGGGACCGAGTGTACGACACCTGCTGCTCCAGCAGAGAAGGGAGGATGCAGGAGTTGTCTCTGACAGGTGCTTTTGTAAATAATTCCACTGCTGGGGATTAAACAGACCCTCCATAATCTGTTCCACTTTTTAACTTCCCATATAACTTTTTTCTGACTATCAAACTAAATCTTCTTGCTGCACATTTACTCAGAATTGTTTCTCATCATATGTCCCACGACAGTGGAGGGATAGATATCACTGTCCACATCTAAAATGTCTTGTTTACGTATTTGAGTGTTTTGATCTTGTTTCTTCACAGCCTTCATCCTAAACTAAACAAATCCTGTTCTTTCATCCTCACCTCAGCCTGCAAACCATTTATAATTTTAATAAAATTCCTCTGGGATCTTGTCATCTTCTTTAACATGTGTTGTCCCATCAAAGGATGACCCAAACTCTAGCTAAAGCCTTACTGGAGCTGAGAAGTGCAGAATAATTGCTTCCTGTGATAAACACATACCACTTATGTCCCAGACCACATGGTTTCTGTTTTTCATCCTGTTTCTTTTCCCTGTTCAACCTGTGACCACCTCTCACCCCATGGTCATATCTCCCTTGCTTCTATTTCCTAGGTTTTCTTTTCTGTCCTGTCTTTTCACACTCACATCTCCCAGTGCCACTTTTGCTTCTGGCCAGTGTCATCCTCCTGATTTCATACACTGCCTTAAACAGACCAAGATAATTCTGAATTCCAGTCTTGTCTTGCCCATTGCTTGTGACCCCCTCCTCATCTTCTGTCAGCCACAAATTACAGAAATCCATTCTCTATTCCATCACTGGAGTCATTATGGGAATGTTGAACAGTACCAGACTCAGGACAGACTCTCAAACACCTTCTTAGTCGGAAAACATGCCTTATCTGGTTTGGGAGCTCTGTATTCATGAGCACCCACTTGGCTGTGACTGCTCAGAGGCCGCTCGCTCTTATGGCACCTCCTATGGAGCTGTGCCAAACAGCTTGGAGAGGTCAAATCACACATCACCCCCCACTTTCCTGGACAGTCTTACCCATGAGATTGATCTATGAGTCATCTGGTTCCTTTGCCTGATTCTTTGAAGAGGGCATTTCTTTGTCCACTCCTTTGGGATCTCATTCTTCACGGGAGTTGGAAGACAAAGATGTTACTTTTCTACCATTTCTTGTAGCTGATCTACACAGACTCTCTGACAGTTTCCAGCAACCCCTGGGAGAATGCATTTCTGTGTAAGCAGTTCTGTGGCACGAGGGGAAATGGATTTCAGGGCAGAATTTGGAGGGCAAAATCTCTTATTCTATGGAGAGTGTGGTGGGACACGACAGAAGCAGCCTGGATGTCATTCTGAAGGTCTTGCCCAAAAGGGTCCACGTCCTCAAATTACTTTATCTCCTTGGAACTGCTGCCCATCTCGTCACCCACCACGTGTTCTGACCTGCGCCACCGCTGAAGTTCAAGGTCTTGTTCTTGGTTATGTTAGAGAGGGAGAAACCCATGCCATGAACACCAGGTCCGTTTCTATCCCCAGTTCACGAGTCAGCACCTGTCCATCAATGGATCACCAGCACAACTATCCCTCTCCTCACCCCCAGCCTCGCTCCATCACCTCTCTCTTGGTGAACAGCTCCTCCAGAGGAACTGGCTGCAGCCGGAGACTATGACAGATGGAAAGACCTTTGTGAATGTGAAAAAGAATGTGAATCACCGGATGGTACCTGGAGCAGGGAAGTGACACACTGAAAAAGGAGTGCTGGGATTAAAGGGGGGTTACCGTAGGCTAAAACTTCAATAAGCTGACAATAAAATATGTCAGCAGTGTGGGTGGGTCACAGTCAAGTGATAGGTGAGGTTTGACTTATGAGCAGGGTCATTAAAAAGAGGAATCTGATTGAAAAGAAAAAAAAAGAGAAAATAAAACAGTGTTGAGATGTTCTTAATGGCACTGGTGAGCAAGGCACAGGAATCTGTGCTGCCAGATCCTAAACCCTCAGTGCTTCAGCCTCCAGAAATGCTCCTCTGTTCATGAAGCAGAAGTTAAGGGAAGAGTTTGGGCTGTCTGCAAGCACTGAAGATCATTTTTTAAAACAGAAGTCACTACAATATGCCTGCCCCCAGGGGCAGCAGGAGAGAAGGACAAGTCCCTCAGACTGAGATTAGATCCCAAACACTCAACAGGAATATTCAGAGAAAATATTTTCCCTTGTGTACCAAGGGAGACATTTTGAAGACAATGGCTGGAGATGTGTTTTTTTTCGTGCTGTGATCTGCTCCTTGGGGGTCTTTGCAAATTGCCCTGACCAAGAAGACTTTGCAAGTCTGCATTTCCAATGCCCCTCATGGGACATGTTCCTTATAAAAATTTCCCTCTGGTTTTTAAGTTACTCCTAAGGTTTTTGACAGGAAAATGCAAGAATTATTTGAAGGAAATAAGAACATTGCAATCCACATAGACTGGGGGGTGGGGGAGAGGGCAGCAAAAGGGTCAAAAAAAGGGGCATGGCAAGAGAAATCTAATTTAAAATCAGAAATATGGGATAATTGGGAGAAAGTGTAAGTGAATTGATGAGTCTGACACACAGACTCTGGCCAAAGCCATGTGAGTACAGAAGTGCTGCTCTGACAGCTAAGACAGATTTGCAGGGTTTGGCTCCTAGAATGAAATGAGGTGGCTTTTCCTTCTGGGATGTTATGCTGGAGGATTCCAGGTGAAACAGGGGTGCCAGCGTCGACAGGGAGTTGTGCCAGCCGAAGAGAGGAAAGCAAGCACCTGAGTTGGGCAAGCTGTGCCTGACAATCAGAGAATAGTCTGGGCTTTGAAGAGGCCTTTGAAGGTCATCTGTGCAACTCCCTGCAATGAGCAGGGACATCTTCCACTAGACCCCACTGCTCAGAGCCCCCTCCAACCTGATCTTGAATATTTCACCCGAAGATCAACTCCCTGGCCAGTAAATCCCTCTGTGAATGGCTCAGGAGTGTGACAGAACTCCTGTGCACTTTTGTGGAATTGTTTTCTCAAACACTCTGCAAAAAGCAGCTTCATGTATAGAGGGGCTGCCTTTGCTGCAGGAGATGTTAAAGAAAAATATTCAGGTAGGGCAAATGCATCTCAACAAAAAAACTGACCCCAGTTTCACTGTTCCTAAAGAGATGGCTCATTCACCTGTGAGAAGACAGGAGGGTGTTCAGCTTTAATTTTCCAGCTGCCTCCATGGAGTTTGAGTAGTGTAAACCAGGAAGACAAGAGCTGAGAGCAGGCACTGTCCTGGGAGTGTTTGAGGCACCGTTCTGGAATGCTGTGTGGAGAACAGCACAGGCCGTGCAAATCTGGTGGAGGAGATTTCTCTCATCTCGAACATTGTCGGGAATAAACCCCTGGAAGCCACGGCAAAAGAGAGGACACTGCAGAAAGCCATTAACAGTGTCACTGCAAGGAGGTTGGGGAGCTGCATGTCAATCCAGACCAGAGCTTTCTGTAACTGACAGCACGGTGCACAGATGCAAGAATCAGCAGGGTCAGTGCAACAGCCCTGAGGGATTCTACAGGATCTGTGAGAGCATGAAAAATCTGCTGCAGTGGCCACAAATGGACACAGGGATGGAGGAAATGGATATGTGTGAGATGTGTCAGGAGTTTCTACCTTGGAGACAAAACCCAGTGATGCTGGGCCAGATGTGGTGGGCCTGTGGGATTATCCATGGCACTCTGAGACTGCATTATCAGAGACTCTTACATTCAGTTACCCTGTAGGAAACAATAAACCTTTATGTGGCACATATGGGCTTCCAGAAGTGGTCATTTTTTACATCAGTGCACAGTTAATTAATAGGACTTTGCAAGATTTTGAAGAGTTGGTGAGCGCCAGAGCTCTTCAGTCAAATGATTTGAAGCAAACTGGAGCTAAGGGAGTTAAAAAAATCTCAGGTATTTAATTTTATATGTGTATAAAACCATTATAGGCACTGAGAAAGATCTGGATCTCACTCTGCTGGACTTAAGCAGACTGCCTTTAAGGCATTGGGTGTTGTTAGCTGAAATTTTGCTCAGAAAGATGAGAATTAGACTGCCTTGCTTATCCAAATCTGGGCTGGGAAGCTGAGCTGGTCTTGATGCATAGACAGAGAAATAAAAGTACATGTACAAAATCAAATTATGTTTGAGGAGCTCAGTTACTTCAGACTCTGTGGCTGATGACCCCTGAATGCTGCATTAGTGGCAGATGAGCATAAACTGCAACATAAGAAGAATTTTTGCTTGTAAAAGGAGAAGATGCAAAGGGTTTAATGATGAGGTTGGTCTAGGACAGAGACCAAGAGAACGTGTCAGCAGCACGTGTTCCAGTATGCAATCACAGTGTCAGCCAGTGAAACTTTTCTTTTAAAGATAAATCTTGCTCCAGGTGTGGACTGCTGAGGAACCCCAAACACTACCGTGCTGAGCTCTTCGGCGATCTCAGTGACTGCAGTTAAAGAATATTCAATTATCACTGCTCTGCCTTGAGCAAGGCAGCCATTTGGAGCACCAGGGACACGCTGTACCAGGAGCTGCAGCACGCAGCACCTTCTTTCCTCTAAAGACTGGAAAATCAGCCCCATGGCAATTAGTGATCAGGAACTTGAACATGTAACCCCAGTGGGGGAGACTGTTGTGAGTGTCCAGCATGTTGCTGATAGCACGAATACTGCTTTGCTTAAATTATTCCTTAGTTCTCCCACTTTCCCCACATACAGACCTCCATTTGTCTTTGCAAGCCTCTGCACACGACCAAGCCCCCTTTTCCCGTGCTTCTGGAATCTGCAGAATGCTCCTTACCTCAGACTTACCTCCTTCTGCTTGTTCCTTACCTTAGACTTATATCTAGGACTTGGAATTTTGATTTCCTTGTGTGTGACAAATCCAGCTGATGTGGCACTTGACGACATGGGTCGGTGGTGGCCTTGGCAGTGCAGGGGGAATGGCTGAACTTGGTGATCTTAAAGGGCTTCTCCAACCTAAATGCTTCTGTGATTCTATGTGCAGGTCAAATATTAGACTTGAAGCCACAGGAAGACAAGGGAACAAACCTCTTGCTCACCATCATCTTTCGGGTGAATAGGGACATGTCTGAGCCCTGCCCAGCACATGGGGACATCTCTGGATGAGGAACATGACAGGTCAGAGATGGGGAGGAAGATCACAAGGTGATGTGATTGAGCAGACCCAGGCAGTGTTAGACCAAAGAAGGAGCTGTCCTGGTCTGAGGTTGTTTTGCTCTGCCTCAGCAGAGAATCTTTACGCCTTTACCATTGGCCAGGACATTTTAAAGTCAAATTTAGGTGGGACTTACTGCCTTATATATCTTCTCTAAGTACTTAAAGATCACCTCTGGCCCTTGAGACCTCAGTTGTCCTTACTGCTCTCTGCTAGACGTGGTCTCATCTTGACATACCAGGAGCTGATACCCAGAGACCACCAGTTATCCCACAGGATGGGATGCTTAATTTTTAGGCACCAGTGTTAAGATCCTGGTGGTCACAAACCCCATTCACCCTGTCTGGTATAACTGCCCAGCTTTGGGAGTGGGAGAAGAACCTCTGTTCCGGCAGAAATCAGGGACTGGATCTTCCCGGGACACCAATATCGTGGTGTCCCCAAATTTCGGCAAGGAATGAAAGTGACAAGGATCATTTTCTCTGCCAAAACTTGCAGCTAGTTGTGTGATCTGTGTTTCAGATACCCAGTATTTCAGAATAACTTGTATCCACTTTGGGGCTTCATGGATCCTCTGAAGTTCTAAGCCTTCTTCCTGGTCTGATGGATTAAACTTATTTAGAATAGATACACAGATGTTTGCAACCAGGCCACGCACTGAGCGTGATGGGCTGATTTTCATCCTCCTTTCATAAGAATACTGTTTATAGCTGATTTGGTGTTAGTCTGGCTGAGTCAGTCCAGCAGGATGGGGCATTCCAGAGGCATCTTTAGAAAACAAAGGCTGAAGCCTTGTCAAAAAGGATGTGTTAGTGTAGCAGAGTAATGATATCTAGGGAGACTTCACCCCAAGTCATCCTGAGGGTTTTCATGATCAATTCTGTTCTCCTTAAGGGTAACGGAGACATGACACAACTTGTCGTGGTATCTGGGTGTCATGTATAAATCTGTGATAAACAGCAAGATAGATCAGAGCAGTGTTTTCTTCTGGGTTTGAGTCCATACAGCAAGTAGGTTATCTTCTACATGGATCAGCGATTAGAGGAGAAGGAAATATGCAGTGGATGTTCCTGTGTTTATTTGTATCTCCTCGGTACCTGTAAAGTCCCGTGTGGAGGCACCGATCAAATACAGACAAAAGATTGCTCACAGCATGGAAGGAAGGGGAGAAGGGTCAGAACTGGAGGTACAAAGAGTCAGGCAGCACATTTTTAATGCCTGCTCGAGACACGCAGCACGTTATTGGCCTGACCTGTCCAGTATTGCTTTAACACCCTCAGACTTTACATTCCTGAGATGCTCTCAGCAAATTCCACCACCCCAGTGCTGGCTGGGAAGGATCACTAGGAAAAGATCAGTTTGCAGTGTGGGATTTCGTTATGTGTGTGTTGTGTTTGTAAAACCATGGAAGTCCACGGAGGACTGTCAGCGATGAGTGGTAGTGTCCTCTTCAGGTGAGCTGCTCTGAGTTAAGACTGGGGCAGCCCTCAGAGTGGTCATGGTGTTGGAGCATGGAACGTGCACTAAGATCAGGGCAGGGCAGGTGGAAGGGAAGGAGACTTTCCCTTGCATGGAGAATGGCATCCCGAAGGAGGTTTCTGGGCACTGCAAAATCCAGGTGACAGCTCTAACTGCTGGACAAGGCGTGTGGGATCTCGTGGGAGGGCTGTTCTCAAGCAGGTTGGGGGAAGGAGCGTGGGTATGGCAGAGGTGTCCATTGGGGTGCTCTGCAGGTGTTTCAGCAGCAAATGGGACGTGACATTTGAGCTGTGTACCAGAGTTTGTTCCTTGTGTGATCCTGAGCATTAGGCCATAAAAGCATGACATGAAACACCGTTCAAACACGGTTTTGCAGGGGCCACCTGCATTAACCACCTGGGCCCATTCGTGCATAACTGTTGGTTTATGGATATTTGGGAAATACTAGGAATATTTCTTCAAGGCTCCCTTTCCCATCATTTTCCACTCCAGGACAGCTGTTTGTAATAACTTGTTTCTGACAGCTCTGGGGAAGTTCAGATGTTCTGCATCTCAGACAGTTGCCTATGAGCAAGTACCAACATTTAGTTTGATTTAATTTTAAGTTTAGTGTTTGGTTTGGTCTGACCCGGGCTGTGAGGATTGTCCTGTGGTGCCCATTCCTACCAGCTGAACGCAGAAGGATGTTCTTGTGCCCACCCCATGTTTCTGCCAGTCTCACACCAGCACAGAATGCAAGCACTCCTTGCAGGGTCCTCTCCCAGCCATCTACGGGGCCTGTGTACTGGCTGGAAAACCAGCTCTGGGCTGGGCTTGGAGCAACCTGGTCTGGTGGAAGGAACTGGAGGGGCTTTCAGGTCCCTTTCAACCCAAATCTTCTGTGTTTCTGTAAAGACAACCATCCACCTTTGCAGGCAAAACAAGGCTAACCTAGAAGGGTAATAAACTGCTCCTGTTGCTTTCTTTGAGGTTTTGGGTGGTTATTCTCCTGTTAGCTGCAAATATTGTAAAAGCAAACACCAAATGTTTTGGAGTCAACAGCTTGTCAGGGAAATAAAGTGTTCATCACTCCATAGAACTGTGTGTGAATCACAGAATCACGGAGTCATTGAGGTTGGAAAAGACCTCCAGGGTCACCGAGTCCATCCTGTGACTGATCCCCACCTTGTCCCCAGCCCAGAGCACTGCATGCCACATCCAGGCATTCCTTGGACACCTCCAGGGATGGGGACTCCAAACCTCCCTGGGCAGCCCCTGCCAAGGCCTGACCACTCTTTCCAGGAAGAAATTCCTCCTGGGGTCCACCCTGCCCCTCCCCTGGCCCAGCCTGAGGCCGTTCCCTCTCCTCCTGTCCCTGTTCCCTGGGAGCAGAGCCCGACCATCCCCGGCTGCCCCCTCCTGTCAGGGAGTTGTGCAGAGCCACAAGGTCCCCCTGAGCCTCCTTTTCTCCAGGCTGAGCCCCTTCCCCAGCTCCCTCAGCCACTCTTCATAGGACTTAACTGTCTACACCCTTCCCCAGCTTCATTGCCCTTCTCTGGACATTCTCCAGCCCCTCCAATCAGGAGTGTGAAAAGATTCACGCCCAATTCACATATAAACTGCGGGGGAGGGGGATGTATCCCAGAGCCCCAGGTGGAACTGATGTGGTTCCTCCTAAAACACCTGAACACCAAGTGTTGCTTGAGTAAGAAAGGGAGAGTGACAGGACTCCACATTCGTGCTCTCCAGGCATTTTATTCACTGTTTCCAGCCCACACAGAATCACCTTCACACTGATGTACCCCAGGCACAGCTGCACTCCTTGAGAAAGGAAATTATCTCCTTGGAGGAGAGTCAGCCCTGCTTGGTCAGCAAAATGCACTTTGAGACACCTGTACGAGGAGAGCTGAGGGTCTGTTAAAATGGGAAGAGACAGGTTTGTCTTTTGCTCCCACACTTTGGGAGTAACTCTGGGTAAATGGCACTGAGATAAGAGTGAGCAGAAACAGATGTGGAGCACAGCTACAAACAGGATGTGAAAATAAACTCATTGCTCCATCTGCCCACCGTAAACAGCGTGAAATTAGCAGCGAGTGAGGAATAAAGCTCCAGACAAATGGCCTTTTAAAGGGAGCAGAGGGAGCTGGAAGGGCTGCTGTTAGAAAAGCAGAGGCACAGAAAGCCCAAGCCACACACAGCTCGGTGCGTATCCCAATTCCCTGGTCAGTCAAGGAGGAGGAAAATCCTGCGACACAAAGCCTGCAAGGAGCTATTTTTGAAGGTAAAACCAGAAAAGCCACTCCATCTTTGGGGGAGAAGTCCTAATATTGTTCTTGTCCCTGCCTGTTAGGAGGCACCATCAATTTTATAAGTCACAGAGATTTATTTTTTTCCCTAAGAGGTGCTGTCTTAATGTTGCATAAAATTACTCTCTGAGGGGCAGTGTGAGGAGAAAAACGTGGCGTTATGTTGTCTCAGTTGCAAAGACATCGCTCACAGTAAAAGCCCCTGAATGATTGGGTTTTTAAGTGACACAATTACGGAACGGGTCATTCGTGACATTCCGAGTGGCTTCAAGCACCTCT
Source organism: Struthidea cinerea (assembly GCA_013397865.1). Taxonomy (NCBI): domain Eukaryota; kingdom Metazoa; phylum Chordata; class Aves; order Passeriformes; family Corcoracidae; genus Struthidea; species Struthidea cinerea. Next base: position 180,228 of record VZTI01000771.1, on the reverse strand, counting down.
GTCATAAAGTCTGAATGGGGGTGTTTTATGCTGTGGGTTTGGGCTGTAAATATTCACCCCTGGCCTTTGTTCTATGAAGCAAGGCTCAGTTTGAGGATATATTTACTTAAAATTTTGCAGGAAAATTTCTCAAATGGTCAATCTGTTTGATTTATTTAAAGTGAGGTCCCAAAGTGTTTTACAGCTTTTACAGGCTGGTTGTGTTTATAACCATCCTGGGGAGTATCTTCTGCAATTCATGTAGCAGAGAAAGGCAAGGAAGGTCATAATTTCTATTTTAACCTACTTTTCTAGCAGCTGACAGGACACTGACAAAGTCATCTCTTCTAGAATACAACCTGCTGGGCTTTATCCTCATTCAGAGGAGATCCTTTGGAGAAAGCCAGAGTAAAATAAGCCAAATACTTTTTTTCTTTATTCCTATGGATTCTGCTCAGATACGTTCTCCAGCTCATTTTATGGATCTCAGTGAAATTGCAAATTGCCCAAATGATATTTCAAGGAAACTGGTTCCCTGTGTTCAAAGTTCTTCAGTATATGACAGCCCAAGGCAGAGTTTCTACATGTTGGAAATAATTTCTCTCTCCACGTCTGGCAGATCCAAACAAGCCTTGAGTGCTAAATAAAACAGGTCTATGAATAAATCAGGGGCAGGAGAACTCAAATTTGAGATGGTGTGAGATTTGAAATACCTGAAAACTTGACGTTGGCCATGAGGCACTTTGAAATAGTCTGCAGTTAGATGAAAGGTTTTTCATTTGAGATTCCATTGGGATATTTCAGGAGGAAACCTCCTGGTGGGTTCACCCAAAGTTTGTAATAAACAAAGTTGAAGCATCTGAACTCCAGCTGCTACTTTCTACTCTAATCAAGAGGAACAGAGGCAGCTTCATCTTAGCAAACACACTGTGACTGCTGAGGGAACAGAAATGGATGTACTAGGCTCAAGTGCTGAACTGGAAGGTGCAGAAATTAGGGAGAGGTAGCAGTTGGAAGGCAGAAAAGGGGACTTTATGAAGAGATCAGTAGAGTCTTGGAGAAAGCAGAGATTTCATGAAGCCCTCAGAGATGGAGATCAGGGACTCACATTTTTCTCAGGAAGCAGGATTTTCTGATATTGTCCAAGGGGGGTCTCACCAGAAGCAGACACTGGAGGGAGTCAAAAAGCAGATGGTCTTTTCTATCCTTAGCCTTCTGGTTCCTATCCAAAGGGAAGACAAGTTATTTTAGAGACAGAGAGCTCCTTTGGGAAGTATTTGAGAAGTTCTTCTTCAAGGTCATGAGAGCAGTTTCCATTTTTATAGTACAGCAGGATCCAAAATTACTGTACGGGCACTGGAACTGATTCTCCCCTTCCATGAACCAGGTTTGCCTCTTCCTCACTCTCCCAAGCCATGGTGCAGTCATGCCTGACCTATGTCCAAGGCTCCAGAGCATCGCACCAGCTGGAAGGGGTGAGATTCGCCTTGTCCTGACCCTGTCACCTCTCTGCCACCTGGATGTCACACAACCGTGTCCTGCTGAGCACGGCTGAGCCGCTGGCCCTGCCCTTTGCCACGAGCAGCGATGCAGCCATGAGCCTTGGGGTGAGCACACCCCAGGAGTCAGTCTGGATGTGTCCAGCCTGCTTTGGAGAGGAAGAGCAATAAATAGCACAGGATTGGTCTGCTCCAGGCACTGGGGCACAGCACCACCGAGCCCTGATGAACTAATTTATTGGTGTACATGTAGCAATAACATCTTCCTCCCATGCTTTGGGCTCTCCTCTCCAGATGGGGAACTGAGCATTTTGTGTTGGTAAAGGAACTCGGAAGAGAATTTACAAAAGCTTGGAAAAAGCCAAGGCAGAAACAGTGGGAGTCCTGGGGAGGTGGTGGCAGTGAACAAGGGCCAACTCCTGGGACACACGTGGGCTGACTACGTGTCAAAACACCCACACAGAGCCATTTATAGCTCCAGGAAGGTGTAGGCACAGTTAAATCATGTTCAAGGAGCAGAGGCCAGGGTCTCCATAGCGTTGGGCTACTGTTAACTTTGGAAGGCAGAAATGAGGTAGAGAGCTGGGAAAGAAAGGGTTTGAAAATATTTTTGTGCTTCAAGAAGGAAAAATCAATCACCAGGAACTGATCAAGTTTCTGTCACTTATAATCCTGCTACCAGGCTGATCCTGTCATAGAACCATGGAATGGTTTTGGGTTGGAAGGAACCTCAAAGGTCATCTGGTTCCACCCCTCTGCCATGGGCAGGGACACCTCCCACTATCCCGGGTTGCTCAGAGCTCCGTCCAGCCTGGCCCTGAACACTTCCAGGAATGGGGCATCCGCAATTTCTCTGGGCAACCTAGAAGAAGGAGACTGTGGGAGACACAATCCATTTCCCACCTGGGCTTGCTCCATGGCCCTGACAGCTCCTCTCCGGTTTCCTTGCAGAAGGTATGGCGGCAGCTGCCGGCTCCAGCAGGGACTGCCTGCAAGCAGGCGAGTCCTGCACCAACGACCCCGTCTGCAGCGCCAAGTTCCGGACGCTCCGGCAGTGCATCGCGGGCAATGGGGCCAACAAGCTGGGCCCCGACGCCAAGAGCCAGTGCCGGAGCACCGTGACGGCCCTGCTCTCCAGCCAGCTCTACGGCTGCAAGTGCAAGCGGGGCATGAAAAAGGAGAAGCACTGCTTGAGTGTCTACTGGAGCATCCACCACACGCTGATGGAAGGTCAGTAGAATGGATCAGAATCAGTTCTGATGATCTTCCTAAAAGGGAATTGCTCCTGGGCCTTTCTACAGAGCTCCCCAGCTCCAAAGTTGCTTCAAAATACCGCTGTATTATGGTATTCCGTCTCGAGACATACTGATAGGACCCAAGGGAACAGCATGAAGCTGTGTTGGAGGGGGTTAAGTTGGATATCAGGAAAGGTTCTTCCCCCAGAGGGTGCTGGGCACTGCCCAGGCTCCCCAGGGAATGGGCACAGCCCCGAGGCTGCCAGAGCTCCAGGAGTGTTTGGATAATACTGTCACGCACAGAGTGGGATTGTTGGGGTGTCCTGGGCAGGCCCAGGAGTTGGACTTGAGGGTCCCTGTGGGCTCCTTCCAACTCAGGAGATTCGATGATCCTATTGATCCCCATGGTATTGACATTTTGGGGAAAGCAGTCCTGAAACCCTGAGATGCCTCCTTCCTTTTCTTTTTAACCCAACCTCCCTTTTATGACATATCCAGTACACACTGAGATCTTTTGCTGGAGAAATGCACAGCATATTTTGCATCAATGTATGTTAACCAAGACCATGAACACCGTAGATTTTATAGAAACACTACATAAAGCACAGGCGTTGAGGAAAAACAGCATGAATGTCAAAAAAATCACTCTCTTAGAATATCTCAAAGGCACCAGTGTCTTTGGGTTAGTGAAGATTTGGGGCTGGTGACATCGAGTTGGAACTTAAAGTGTTCCCAGAGCCAGTATTCAATAAGTTTGGATTTTGACGTTTTTTAAGAGTCACCATAAAATTGCACCTCAGTGGCCATAACTCTTCCTTGTCAGGCTGGTGAGTATTTTATGCACCATGAAAATTAAAATGTGGAATAAAACAGACCCTTCCAGCCATGGGCTGTGAAATAGATTAATAAAACACTGCTGGCTGAAACCTGAAAGGAAAAGTGCAGGGGTGAGACCACAGGCCGAAAGGCCAAGGAAGACAAAGAGGATGGAGACTACAGTGCACAGGCTTGCCAGGATGGAATCTGGTTGATCAAGTTCCTGGGAAGCTTTCAGGTGCCACAGCTTGCAGGGTGCTGAGCATGGTGCTATGAACGGACTGGGGAAACACAAGAGCTCAGCACTCTCCAGTATCTGGTCTTTCCCATAATTATGTGCTGGATTCGTTTCCAGTGGAGTGAAGCCTGGGGAGGAGGTGGCAATCCTGCTTCTCCATTCATCTCAGTGGGCGGCATCACAGCTCCTTCCCAGCTGACCTTCATGGCTCAGACTTTGGAAACAGGTCATCTGTGACATGGCCATGTAGGACAGTGCTGTCGCGAGGATTTCCAGCTCTGCGACACAGAGGTGGGTTTATGCTGGAAGGGACCTGAAAGACCACCCAGTTCCAAGCCCCTGCCATGGGCAGGGACACCTTCCACTAGAAGGAAGAGGAGAGAGAGGCTGGCAAGGAGTGCTGAGAGCTGGCAGGCGCCAGCTGTGGCTTTCCAGATGCAGAATAGGGGTTTGGTGCTGGATGGACTCCCTGCCCAGTGGCTTGGGACCTCCACCTTGGGAATGACTGGGAGAGGGCTGTTCTTGGAGGCTGACAACAACTCTACTCCACTTCTCCACTCTCATGTCCTGAGCCCCACACTTTTGCAAACAACTGACTTCATTTGCAATGCAGATTCACACACCAAACTTTTGTTTTCCTTGCCTTAATTTCCCCAGGGGGATATATTTCGTAGCAGTCACATGTTTCAGAGTCCTTACACATGTTTAATGGACTGAGAAGGGAAGCCAATCCACACGGTCTGTGTAGAGCTTTGTTTCTCAATCAGACATACCCAGGAGGCTGCAAAAAGCTTCCTCGAAGCCCTCTTGCAAAAGCAATTGTGGAAGTGCGCGCTCAGGGAATTTACAAAGCACACTATTTACTCAGCTTCTCTTGAGCACACCCGAGTTTAGCCACCTTCCCACTTAGAGACTCAATAACATGATGATAACCAGATAACAATTCTCTGATAAGGTGCTTTATCATCAGGACATGAAACTGCTATGCTGGAAAATACAAATGGGCCCCTCTCCAGTCAGTAACGATGCAAGATATTTCAATGAAGGTGTAAAGCTGCCCTGTAATGCACCTGTGGTAATTGCACGGGGCTGTGCACACTGGGAGCCATTTCTTCCACAGCTGGAGGTCAGCATAGGCCCGGAGCATGAGGGTGGGTAGTCCTTTTATCCCAGCCAGTACATCTGCTGCTGCTGTCCACATCCATCTAAATGTCTAATAAAAACCCCAACAGATACTGAGCTGTTTGCTCCAATAATATTCCATGGTATCCATCAGGATGATGGGGCATTACAGACCATTGCACAGATGAAAGGGAAGCACCAGTTGAATAAAATCAGCTTCCCAGGGATTTAAAAACAAAGAGAGGAAGTTCCTGCAGGAGCTGTGGGTCATTAGCTCTATGCCAAGTAAGAAAAGTCTGTTGGCAAGGAGAAAGGGAGAGATGACAGTAAATATGGAGTGTGTTATCACACACATAACCCTGTGCACTGTCCTGTCTGTGTCCTAAAAAGAGTTGAGGACCTTTGACCCAGGGAGGGACTTAGAGGAAACAGCAGTAATGGTGATGGAAGCCCTGTGTGCGTAGGGAGCTGGTGGTTTGAACTCTGCCCACGAGCAGGAGCCTGTGGTACAGCCTAGAGTCCTCTCTGGCAGTCCCTGTAGAGTGCCGCAGGGCTTGAGCTGCAGAGAGTTGCAAGTCAACAGTTCCCTGACAGGCTGCCCGGCTCCAAAACTGAGATATACTTTTAAAAGCCAGTTACATTCTATTCCCATCTCCAAGGATGTGTCCACACCTGTTCCCATGACTCTGAGCATCCATTTACTTGTGGCCTTTACAGCACAGTCCCCTTGGACCCACCAAACAATCCTTCACTGCAGGTGTTGAACCTTGTGCATCTCAGCCGTCCCTCAGGAGCCCCACCTGCCTTCTCACCAATTTCTCTCTTCTCCCCAGGCATGAATGTTCTGGAGAGTTCCCCTTATGAGCCGTTCATCAGGGGCTTCGATTACGTCCGGCTGGCATCCATCACTGCAGGTAGGTGGGTGGGACGATGCTCTCACACCTCCTGGTGTAGGGAGGGAGGGAACTGGCTCTGGGGTGAAGCGCTACAGACGGGGAAATCCTTTGTGCTCCCTTGTGAGCAGTGCATGGATCAGGTCTGGCAATTGTTTTTCCAAGGAGTTGCCTCTGATTCCTGTGCTAAACTGTTACATGTTCTGGGAAAAACCACTGGTGATTTTTGTCTTTTGGATGTTTGATGTCAGTGTTACCATGAAGGACTGGGACTTAAAGATGTGGTACAAAGACCCCTTCCAGTGACCCATCCCAGGCAGACTCATTGTCCATAGCAGGTGGATGATCTGTTCCATGCAAACACCTCACCAAACAGGAGCTGCTTGGGTGTTGTTAGGTTTGAGAAGGTGCTTCCACGTCAGTCACAGGATCAAACTCCGCAGGAAAAAAGGTCAATAACTCGAACTGTGTGTTGATCCCAGCCACAGCCTTTAACCACCTGCCCTGAGGGCAACCTCAGGACCCAGAGCCATGTTCTGCTCTGCATCGTGATCCTGTTAACCACTGAGCAGAGCTGCCTGACACCTTTTAACTCCTCGAGGGCTCGGCAGTTCAAGGGTCAGCGCGGCCGCCGGTAACCCGTCCATCACCAGTGGCACAGCTGCCACCACAACCAGCCTATGCACCACAGCCGTGGGGAAGCTTTACCAAGAGTGGTTTTCTTACCAAACTACCTGTCTGGGAGCAGGTAATGTGCTTCTCCTGTGTCTCTGGCAGCTGTGCCCAAACAGCTTTTCCAAATGTGCACCTTGCTCTGGGGTGACATCCACAGCTGGAGTGCACCCCAGCGAGGAAGGAGCAGCATGTCCCTGCAGCTGGTGAATGTCTGCAGTCCCCACCATGGCCAGGCACTTGCTGTGTGACAATGTCCAGGAGCAAATTACCCCACCAGCCCCGGACAGTGGGAGCAGAGGGGATGGGAGGAGCTCCCTGACCTCGCTCTTACTGACTCCACCTGGCAGATCGGCACGTGGACAGGGAATTTTGTTTGCTGGGTCATGGTTTTCTTTGCTGGAGTTTTTCCCCTTCTGCTGAGTCCTAAATAGCTTCAGAGCATGGGGAAATCTAGGGATGGGGATTTTTATGCATGGTTAACACAGGTTTTTAAAGCAAGTTGAAATAGGTTGTGCAGCAAAGCGAAAGGGCCGAGATCAGCAGGGATTCTTCAGAGGACTTGGCATCCACTTAGGGACACAAAACTTCATAACCTTTTTGTCTCTATTTACACTAACCAAAATCTTCTGTAACATAACTTATGACCTGCTGCCCTCTGCCTGTCCAGTGTCCAGGGTCATATGGTCAGCACTGACAAAGGACCCCCTTTCAAATCTACCAAAAAGAAATCCCAAGAACTTTGAAACATCAGACACCTCTGTGACCATAGGCCAAGTGAAAGCAACAGGTACATTAAACCAAATTTTACATAAACAATATATGGCCACTATCAAAACTGTACAAATGGAGCCATATCCCTCCACTCTAATTGTAGCAGCGATTTAAAAAGCACATCCGCTGGTGTTGCGTGGGAAGAGGAGAAAATCCAGCATGTTCCCTGTGATTTATTGGCTGAATGGGTAATGAAACCCTTCCAAGTAACTGTTTCCTATACGTTAGCTGGCAGCTCCCCAGCATAAACCAAGGCTCTGACAATATTCATCTCTGGGCACTTTTTAAAGGAAGTATTTAGTGATGGGAATGCACCAAACAAAACTTTCACCCATCATAAAGTAACTGAAAAACTTGGAAGTTGACTTCCAGCTCACTGTAAGCAGCGGGGGCAACAGGAGGGGAAAAATAAGGAGAGAAGGAGCATCTGATAAAGTCAGGGATATAAAAGAGGGCAGCTAGCTCTGAAGTGCTCAGGGAGACTGTCAACGTTTAACACTTGTCAGCAGTGACTGGCTGGTTTTAACTCCCAGTCAAAGATAGGCCTTGACTCTGCATCGGGAATTTGTCATTCTGGGGATTTTTCCTCAGTGGAAAAATCTTTCTCTGCTGGGGGGAAAGTCCTTCTGGTGTGCTGCAGGTCATGATTTTAATTCAGAGAGGTGAAAACCAGCTTCAAATTCATTTTCTCTCTCAAGTTTAAAGGACTCTTGCCTTACGTGTTCGATCAGACACAGTCTGATGTTTCCACTGACTCCAGCCAGGGACTCTGTAGCATTTTTCCCCTCTATAAAACAGACCCCCATCCACCTTTGAAGGAGCCCCACAACCAGTGTTAGACACACACCTTTCCCTCTTCTTTTTCCCCATATTTACAGGCAAAGCTCTTGGCGTATAAACTCATGAGGTCCTTCCTTTCCCACTGAAGATGCTGTTTTTCTTATCCATCACTACAGTTTTTGCTTTATTTTCCTGACCTTCTCCCTTGCTGCAGGTTTCCTCCACCTCCCCTGCGTCCCACAGCACACCTCTGCTCTCCCACCCAGACTGAGACAGTCTTTCTCCTCCTCTTCAGGGGGGTGGAAATGCAGAGTGATTTTGCTGAAGTCAGCGAAGGGTGACCCTGCAAAGGGTGTGGGGAGAGACCCACGTGTGCTCACATGCAGGCAGCACCAGGTCCCAGGGGCATGAAGCTGGATGGTGCCTCTGACCCCACCCTGTGAAGGCACTGTCACTACTTAGGACGTGGGGATACTGGGTCGGACTGGTCTGGATGGGGCACATTGCCACCCAGACAGGTCTCTCTCAGCTGGGCAGATCCTGGGGTGAGCAAACAGAGCTGCTGCCAAAGCCAGACATGACCCTCCAGAGGCCTAAAGAAACTCACTGCCCGGGGCAGGGAGCCTGAGGTGCCAGGAATTAGTGCAGAGACCCAGCTTTGCCACTGACCCAGTCTTTGATCTTGAGCAGCTTGTGGAAACAGAAGGTCCATTAATGGAGATCCCAGCACTCCCGTGGATCCACTCATGGCCATAGGCAGATGCACTTTCTAATGCCTGCTGTCTTCCAGGCCTCAGGCTGATTAATTTGCATTAGTAAAGTGTTACCAGGTGCCCAGATTAAAGCAAAATTCATTTTATTAAATATACGAACTTGGTGAAGTGATCTCTGAGGCGTGAAGTCTGGTATGTGGCTGTGGCACTTGGGAAAAGACGAGTGTGGAAAGGGGATTTGGTCCTACCAGGACACAGGGAGCAAACCTACACCTCACCCTGGCCGCTGCCTTCTTGGAGCGGGTGTGGTCTCACCGAGGTGCCCATGGATGGGAGCAGGGTGGGGATGAAGGTCTCAGGGGTGATGCTGCTGGCGGGGAGGTCAGCGCAGAACCAGCTCACCGTGTCCCACCGCCCCACAGGGTCTGAGAACGAGGTGACGCAGGTGAACCGGTGCCTGGACGCCGCCAAAGCCTGCAACGTGGATGAGATGTGCCAGCGGCTGCGGACGGAGTACGTCTCCTTCTGCATCCGGCGCCTGGCCCGGGCCGACGCCTGCAACCGCTCCAAGTGCCACAAGGCCCTGCGCAAGTTCTTCGACCGCGTGCCCCCGGAGTACACCCACGAGCTGCTCTTCTGCCCCTGCGACGACACAGCCTGTGCCGAGCGGCGGCGGCAGACCATCGTCCCTGCCTGCTCCTACGAGTCCAAGGACAAGCCCAACTGCCTGGCGCCTCTGGATTCCTGCCGGGAAAACTATGTCTGCAGGTAATCTGCAGCTGCAGGGTCCTCCCAGGGTGCACCATCCCACCACAACCCCCTGACAGGCCATTGCCTCGGGGGCCCCTTCCCATGAGCCACGTCCTTGTATCCTACAGAACGTGTTAGCAGACAGAAGATGTGAGCTGATCATGCTGAAGCTTTTTAGACATTTTCTGTGGATTTTTTGGCTTTGGTCCTAGAGAAAGACCTGCTATGGAAACAGTTCCAGGAAGGTGCAGGCTAAGCAGGAATATGGGGGAGGTGTCCTTACAGCCACTTTCACCAACCCATCTGCCTCACTGTCCCTCTTCCCTAGCCCAGAGCATCCTCAAGGAGCACCCAAGGTATCCTGACAGCCACAGGCACTCGTGAAGGCCTTAAAATCATGTTTGTTTGTTTGCTTATTTAATTAGAAAAATTAATCTGTTTAGGTATAAAACACACCCTTCTGCTGCAAGGCTGAGTGTTGGTGAGACCCTATAGCACCTTCCTATACCCAAAAGAAGCCTACAAGAGAGCAGGAGAGGGACTTTGGACAAGAGCAAGAAGTGACAGGACAAGGGCGAATGGCTTGAAACTGGAGGGTAGATTTAGATGGGATGTTGGGAAGGAATTCTTGGCTGTGGGGATGAGGACGCCCTGGCACAGGGTGCCCAGAGCAGCTGTGGCTGCCCCTGGATCCCTGGCAGTGTCCAAGGCCAGGCTGGACAGCACTTGGAGCACCGTGGTCTGGTGTAAGGTGTCCCTGCCCATGGCAGGGTGTGGAACAAGATGATTTTTAGGTCTCTTCCAACCCAAATCATTCTGTAATTCTGTGATTCAATGATTCTGTGTTTTGGTGATTGCAACAGGAGTCTCAGAGTCCCAGTGTCATTCCAGATCCATCGCACAGTCTGTGGCCAGCCTGGTTTGCTCCTCTGTTTCCATCCAGCCCCAGTCACACACACACAGACTCATTCCGTGTGCACACTCAGAGCAGAACCCCTTCAGTGCTTTTCCTTCATCTGTACTATTTTCACCCCCTCTGTTTCTCAGAAAGTCTTTGATATTCCAGAAGGTTAATCCACACAGAGCTCTCGGGAGCAGAGCCCACCTGGCAGTGAGAGATGTAAGACAAGAACAGCACCACGGGGGCCCCAGCTCGGTGCCCTGCGTGCAGCTGGGCCGTGAGCAGACACCTGGGGAAGAGCACAAGAACAAGCGTAGGACACACCTCCCTCTATTGTCCCAGTCTCTAATTGTTGTGGGGTTTGGGACTTCCTGAGCTGAACTTCCAGCAGCCATCCCCTACCAGCACATCATCTTTTAATTACAATAAAAATATTATGTATTTTCACAAAGGGAGGTGGGAGCAGCAGCATCCTCTTGGAAGCACGGAAGTACAAATACCCTCAGCACTCTGCACCCCAGAAACATGGAGGCGAGAGAACAACTGGACTGTGCAGAAGTAGACTCCGAAAGATGCAAAGCCCCTGACCAGGCCCTGCTCAGATGTTGTCCCCTGGCTACCCAGGGAATCTGAAATGGACGGGTGCTGCCCTCTCTCTAACATGACAAGAGGGCCCAGTGGGGAAAAAGAGGTTTAAGGGGGAGAGTGTTGCTCCCCAGGAGACTGGAAACTATTTCCTGCAAGCAGCACAGCTGTTAATTATCTGGTCCCTTGGTCTCTGAATATATAATATAAAATATCCTCTAGAGACACAGAGGGAGCAAGAGGTTGACATGTGACCTGGTCAAAGCCAGCAGTGCAGAATCCACAAGGAGAGCCAGGAATAAATCATAAAGAAATGGAGTGAAACAATCCCAGTTTCACCCTGTCTGCACTGCAGCTCCTGCACAGCTCTCACCCTTTGAACTTCCCAGCTCAGGGGGGTGGGTTCTACTAATATGGATTATGTAAAATCTGCAGTCGCTATCTCCCTTCTCTAAAGCTCTAAACAATGCAGCAAGTTTTGGGAAAGAAGATTTTGCCTGTCCCTGTTAGAAGAGAAAAGGGTTGGTATGGGGCAGATATGAGAACAAGATGAGAAAAAAAAGAAGACTAGGGTGTAGGGCAGAAGTGGGCTGGAAAGTGCAAATTGGAATGCTAGCACTGACCAGGAGCAAGAGCAACGTGTCTGGAAGAGCGATGATGTCTGGGAGGAGCAACACGCTCAGTTTTCCTGAGATTGCCAAGGCAGGGTAAACATTAGAGGCTCTCAGTTCACAGCTCAGACAGTGCAGGTTGTCACATAAAGAACCCTGCCTTCAAGTGTTGTCAGTGCTGGTGCTTGCTTGAGTTTCCTAAGCAGCTCAAATGCCATGTGAAATCCCTTCCTACCTGGCCACAGAATGAATGAGGAGATGGATCTGGATCTCCAGCTGTTACTGTCCTGCCTGACAGCCTTGTGTTGATGTCTCAGATATCCTACAATCTCCAAACACCACCTTGTGCCAAGAGCTGACTCATGCCCAAAGAATTACGTGGCAAATAACTGGTTGGCAGAATGATTTGCCTGCTCCACAGGCTCCACAGAGCCCTTCTCCTGAGAATGGGCACCTGCAGCAGAAGCCCTGGTGATGGGTACAGCATTTAATATCTTAACCTTTGGACATGTCCCTTGATCTGAGATGATCTCAGCTATATTTAGAGTCTTTATAGAGAGAGAAGCTGGACCACAGCAATTCTCTGTTTCATCAAATCAGACTAAGAAGGAAAGCTGGGGTCTTTAGGCAAAGTTGCTACCCTAAAGATGGAAAAGGGCAATGATTTCCTTCCTGGCAACAGCTCTTCTCTCAAAAACCAACTTCACACAACAGAAAACAAACATTTCTTCCAAGACTGGACCTTTCTTGCAGTCCTGAAGGAAGCCTGTAAAACGTTAACTGCAAAACCTGTTCAAAACCTGCTCCTGGGTTTGTTGGGGTGTGCAGGGGATTGTAAAAGGACCTTTGTTCAAACTGTTTGAACGACACCTACAGCAGCATTTTGCAAACACGTTCCCTTCTGTGAACACCACAAGTGTGCTGTTACACCCGCTTTTGCCCCAGTTACCTGTGGTAATGTGTCCCATTTTGTGCTCTGGCCCCATCAGGTCGCGCTACGCAGAATTCCAGTTCAACTGCCAGCCGTCCCCGCAGGCTGCGAGCGGCTGCCGCAGGGACAGCTACGCTGCCTGCCTGCTGGCCTACACCGGCATCATTGGTAAGAGGCTGCCTCCTTGCCATGGGCCCCTTCCCAATTCGGGTGGGAAATGTCTCCTCTGGGTGGGAAATGTCTCCTCTTACTAGGAGGACAGTAGGTGGAGAGCTGAGATCTCAGGGACATCACAGAATCATGGAATGGTTTGGGTTGGAAGGGACCTGTAAAGCCCATCTCATCCAACCCCCTGCCGTGGGCAGGGACACCTTTCACTAGACCAGGTTGCTCCAAGCCACATCCAACCTGGTGCTGGTCTTTCTCCCTTCAGTGACGTGACTAAGACATGAATATGGGGTAACTTTAGGATGGCTGCAGTGGAGGGAGAAAAACCATGGACTACTGCAAGATTTGAGCTTCTGTCTCTGGTGGAAATAGATGGGCTGTCTCAGGGTGTCGGCTCTGCCAGGGATCCCCTGATGCCATCACCAGTGATGCCACTGGAAATCACCATCCAGTTCCATTTTTCTGACTTCAAAGGGTGTCAGATTTGGGTTTCCGATGCTGCAGAGCCCAGCTGGCAGCAGTTGGCACAGGCACAGACAAGAGTCCAAAGAGAAGTGCCAGTGGCCTTTGGACCAGGTCTATCGTGAAGCATGAGATGGACTGACATTTTTGGGCCAATGTTTCATTCTGTTTTAATCTTTCATTCTGGAGATTGAGATTGGCTTTTTCAATGACAGCATGAAAACCTTTACGCACGTTCATGTACAGTTTTTGAATGCTCAGCCTGGAGAATAAAAGGCTTCAAGAAGACCTTAGAGCTCCCTCCAGGGCCTAAAATGGCTCTAAAAGAGTTGGAGAGGGACTTGGGAAAAGGACCTGGAGGGACAGGACACAGGGAATGGCTTCCCACTGCCAGAGGGTTAGATGGAATATTGAGAAGGAATTCCTGGCTGTGGGAGTGCTGAGGGCCTGTCACAGGTTGTCCAGAGAAGCTTGTTTTCCCCATCCCTGGCAGTGTCCAAGGCCAGGCTGGACGGGGCTTGGAGCACCCTGGGATAATGGAAGGTGTCCTTGCCCATAGCAGGGGGTGGGACTGGCTGGGCTTTGAGGTCCCTCCCAACCCAAACCATTCCATGATTCTCTGAATGTTATTAGGGAACCTGAATTCCCAGAAACTGCCCGTTCCTTGGACTGATAGCACTTCATAATTGACTGAAGGCTTTGGTGGTGCTGCTGTGACCAAAAGCGTTGTCACTGCTCCTCTTCTCCTCTCTGGGAGCAAACCAGACCCATGACATCAGCACTTGAAGGGTTTTGCTGCTGTCATGGAGGGGCTTGACTGAGGCAGAGTTTCCCAGGAGAGCGGCCCAAAGGGATGTCACTGACCCTTCCTGAAGTACCTGCCCCGCGGTAACACTTGTCCGTCGGTCCCGGCAGGCAGCCCCATCACCCCCAACTACATCGACAACTCAACGTCCAGCATAGCTCCCTGGTGCACCTGCAACGCCAGCGGGAACCGGCAGGAAGAGTGTGAGAGCTTCCTGCACCTCTTCACCAACAACATCTGTCTCCGTAAGTGTCCACAGGCACTGCTGCCTGCTGGTGAGGCTTCTTGTGGATGGGGGATGGAGGTGCCATGGCCCTCCGGAGTCTGTAGGTGTCCAGCTCCGAAGAGCCTCAGGCATCCATTTGGGTGATGCAGAGAAAGGGGCTGGGAAAGGGATGCTTCCCCGTGCCCTGACAACCCTTTTCTCCGTCTCTTTCCCACACAAAGAAAACGCCATTCAGGCCTTTGGCAACGGGACTCACCTGAACACGGCTGTGGCCCCGTCCATCCCCCCCACCACACAGATGTACAAGCAGGAGCGAAATGCCAACAGGGCTGTGGCAACCCTCAGAGAGAACAGCTTTGAGCACCTCCAGCCCACCAAGGTAGGAGAGGGCGGGCCTGGCCCACAGAGATGATCGGCCATGTCTGTGCCTCCTGCAGCCTCCTTACCTCAGCTCCTTCTTCCACCTGTGTCATTTCAGTCACATGCAGACATCCAACCTACCCCGCACCTCCTGGAGGCCTGATCCACCCTTGCCTTGCCTTGCCTTGCCTTGCCTTGCCTTGCCTTCCTTTCCCTTCTCTTCCCTTCCCTTCCCATTATTGAGAGATATGGTTCCTTTGGAAGTACTGGGAAATCCATGGGGTTTTCAGCCAGGACCACTGGCTTGGCTCCTCACCCTCCTTCAGAGCATCGGTTCAGCTTCAGACAAGCATTTCAACTTCCCAGGACACAGGTTCCTCCCTTGTTGGATGAGGATTCTAGAGGTCATAATGCAGCTGTTTAACTAAGGTTTGCTAATCATTGGAAAATTTGAAAGGAAAGGTTCTGTTCATCAGCAAATTGTTACTATCAAAATAATATTAAATTGAAATTATTTTAAAACAAATAGCAGGTTCATTTACTGATGATGGCTGTGATAGGCATTAAATATTTTATTTTTAAATAAAACAAAATGACCTTGACTTACCACCCACCAGAGTAATTTTCAGATTCAATTATTTTACTATTGAATAATTAACAGTGACCCTGATTTGTGGAACATTCAGGTTACAGAAGCTGTCAGTTTTAACTAGACTCCAAGGACTGAGCGTGGGCTTTGCACTGGGCTGGCTGATACCATCAGAGAGTTTCCAAATGTGGGTTATTTTAAGGCTTATCACTGTTTCTTTTGCTGGGAAGACACCCGATTCACCTCTCTCCACCCTGTTTTCACAGAGCAGCAGGTTGGGAGGTGGAGAAAAGTGGCCTCAGGTTCCCTCACTTCTCTCCAGGGCACTGGTGGCACTGCTGCAGAGCACAGGGATTCCTTCACCAGGCCATAAGCTTGGCACCCGAGAGATCTGGAGGATTTCCCTCAAGTTGCTGCTCCCCAGACCTTAGAGAAATCCCAGTAGAGGCCTGAGGTCCAGATCTAGCACTGAGAACTTCATCCTGGAAGTGATGGAGAAGCTGTGAACCATCTGTGGCCAGGACAGTATTCCCAGCAGCAAGTGGGAAGCTGGAAAAAGCAGCTGCAGTAAGGGGTGGCCCTGCCACATCTCCAACCTCCTCGTGGCAGCAGCACACCCTCCACTGAGGTGTGAGTGCTCCTGGAGAATGATCCCTGCTGGCACTGCAAGAAAAACCAGAGATTTGGGTCTTGACTTTGGACTCAACTTCAAATCCAGATCCCATTCAGTGTTTAATGAGGTTGGCACCTCTGGATGTGAGGGAGAAAGCTGTTGGAAAGTCTCCCAGCACCATGGAGGTATATTCAACGCCCAGAGAAATCTCCACCTTTAAGGCCACCAGGTCAAGCCACTGGCCAGCATGGCTCCATGAGATACATGGATCGCCACTGAGCTGAGTGGGCATCCAGGCACCCACCTCAGGCAGCGGTGTCCCTGACACTCACCTCAACCAGTGCCCAAACAAGTGCTGTGCCCACCAATGGCTCTGCTGTGACACCATCCTCACCAACATCTCCTGAAGAGCTGCACTGAACTCCAGGCCAGAGTCTGGGTGCTGGAATCAGCCCTGGCCCCTCTGCACATGCACACGCTTGGGGCTGCACAGCCCCTGAGCCCCAGATCCTCTGAGGCACCAAGGAGGGCCACCAATTTGATTGGAGAGATAGAGCCCCTCTCCTACGAGTAAAAACAGAGAATTGGGATTGTTCAGCCTGGAGAAGAGAAGCTTCAGGGTGACCTAATTGTGGCCTTCCAGTGCCTAAAGGGGCTCCAAGAGATCTGGAGAGGGACTTCGGACAAGGGCCTGGAATGGTAGGACACAGGGAATGGCTTCCCACTGCCAGAGGGCAGGGTTAGATGGGATATTGGGATGGAATTCTTGGCTGTGAGGGTGGTGAGGCCCTGGCACAGGTTGTCCAGAGAAGCTGTGGCTGCCCTGGGAGGCTGTTCCAGGCCATGTTGGATGGGGCTTGGAGCAACCTGCTCTATGGAAGGTGTCCCTGCCCATGGCAGGGGGTTGAAATTAGTTGGTTTTTATGGTCTCTTCTAACCTAAACCGTTGCATGATTCCATGATCAGCCACAGCTCTCACCCCACGCTGTCTGCTTTCTCTTTCAGGTGGCTGGAGAGGAGAGGCTCCTGCGTGGCTCCACTCGTTTGTCCTCAGGGACCTCCAGCCCAGCAGCCCCTTCCTGCTGGGCAGCCTGTCTGCTGCAGATGTGGCTTCTCATCACTCCTGCTGTGCTGAGCCTCCCTGTGATGTGAGGCAGGGCAGGCACACACCAGGCAGAGACTCAGTTTGTGTTGGTTTCTTTACTGAACAACCAGACCAGTAACTTTTTCAGGAGGGCAGGGAGAAGGGAGGGGATGGGAAGGTGAGGTGAGTGTTTGGGCATCCCTTCCTCTTCCTCGTCTGCCTGCCAGTTTATTTGATTTTATATGATCAGCATTGTTGACAACCAGCTCATTCTTGGTCCTGGCCACCTTTCCACACCACAGCTTGGTTGTTGTTTCTCCAGCTCTCTATGGATAGGGTTGGAGCCATGGACAATTCCCTTGGAAAAGATGAAGGAGAGAGTTGATCCAAGAAAAGAGAGCTGCAAAGGAAATGCTTTTTCCTGCCCCAGCCAAGAGGGGAAAGACTTTTGATGGGTGGATGAATGGATGACCTGCCAGGAGGTTTCCTGGAGCCCTGACTCACTGAGGGGCTCTTGACAGGACATGTCAAGTGATGTGGAGTTCAGACTGTCTCCAGGGGTGCTCAGGACCTGAAGGACAGCCCATCTGGTTCCTTCAGACTGGGGAAACCAGAGCACTGGTGAGAAGGTGGTTGGTTTCATTCACTGGAGAGGAACCTGAAGCACCTCTGGGGAGGACCAAGTAACCACACTCTGAACTGCCTGGCAGGGATTATCCACCCTCTCACAACCATGGCCAGAGTGCAACCAGCATCCATGTCCCAGCTGTCACCTGCCCCTCGGGCCCTCCTTCTTCGGGAAACCTGTCTCCTGTTTTGATACCATTCAGGAAGAAACACGTATTGCATTTTGTTACCAGCTGAATTTTTTGTGTCCCAACCCAGGCATCTCTAGCCACTGGTCCTGTACAGTGTTTGGGGCATCTTTTGTCACATCCAAACAACCAGAGACCAATATTGTCCCCCTCCAGGCTACCCTTTCTCCATCAGGGGTCAGTGTGTGAGCCCGTGGGCAGGATTTGATGTGAGCCCAACACATCCCGCTCTCACGTGCTACCTGTTCATCTGCTGGTCTCATGGGCAGAGGGTCTTCAGCCAAGGGATTTCATTAGTGTTCCTAGGCAGAGATAGGATAGGAGAGGCTTGCTAGATACCACCCTGAAGACAGAAATATCCAGCCAAGAAGGGCCAAGGGTAGGGACTGGATTGCTACCGTTTGCCCTCCTCGAAGAACCGGCTGAGGCAACCACCTGTGTCCAGGTGAGCAGGTGAAGGGCTTTGCCTCTTGCCAGGTCCTGTTTTTTCAGTCAAGATGTAATTTAAGCCAAGGCTGCTGACATGACCCTTTCTGCTGAGCTGCAACCAGAGCCCACGGCAGGAAGATGAGGACAAATGTCTCTCTGGTGTCTTGGGGAGGCAGACGTGTGACCTTGCATACCTGAGCATCCCAGGGTCTTTCCTCGAGGGGGTGAGATGAGGAGCCCTAGTGCCCTCTTGGTGGGCTGAACCCCTTTACTCTGTTAAGCCAGGTAAGGAAGAGTGAGAAGGTTTCCCAGGATTAATGCTTACCCAGGCTGAGTGCCACGGGAGGAAGAGCAATAGCCCCAGAATCCCCGAGTGCATTTAGGCCTGGCCTTTGCATCAGTCCATTTATTCCTTGGTTTGTGCTCCTCCAATAAATATGATTAATTCCTTGGCATTTGAATGCATGGAAAGGCTTAGGAAGCATCTGACACAGCAAAGTCCATTGCTTTTTATTCCCATTTCCTGCAAAACCTCTCCCATTGTTTATTGCTTCAGATTTTGCTGAGAAACTGCAGCAACTTTCATGGCTTTTGTTCCAACAAGAAACCTCTCTAGCTTTCAGTTGAACACCTATGGGTGTGTCTGACGTGAACAGAAATCCTCCTGCTGCATCCTGTCCGAAGTGCTGCTCCTTGAGGTCCTCAGGGCTGTAGCACCCAGTTTTCCTAATCCAGGGTTGTGTGCAGGGTGATCCTGAGCTAAAAGTTGTGTGTTAGGACTTCATGGGCAAGGGGCTCACTCAGATCAGGAAAGTAGACAAGGAGGGAGAGCTCCAGGCAGGAAAGTCCTTTCCAAGTGCCCATATACGAGCACGGAGTTGCTGCGAACATCTCCCTTTATCCAGGACATCGGTGTCTTCTGAGAGACCAAGTGCTGCCTGCAGCTCTGCAAAACTTGTGTCCTCTGAGCTGCAGGTGGGAGAGGGATGAGACCCTGATTGCTCAGCCCTGCAGAGGCAAGGAACTACCTCAACACCACGAGGTCATGCTGGGAATCGTGTTCTTCTGCCCCTTTCCGGTCCTGTGGTCATGCCCTGCTTTTCCACACATCTGGCCCCATCAAGCCGGTCTCCACCAGCTCTTAATTGTGCACAGGCTGAGTGCCTGCACAGGATGGGGATACGAGTGTCAGCTGCTTTCCAGGAGCACCCACTCCTGCGTCTCTTATCTGTCAGTGATGTTGAAGTGCCACTTCACCATCTCCTTCTCGTTCAGCAGAGAAGGAGTTTTTCTGTGTGGTCAGGATGCCTGGTGGCCCCACCTCACCTCTCCCTTCTGGTATGCTGTAAAAAAGAGGTGTGGAGAATCCTGCTGAAGGACTGGATGGGATGGAGGAAACCTCCAGAGGTTACCTAGTCCCAGCACCATGTCCCACATCAGCACCTGTTTTAACAATTTCAATGAGACATCATCATCTCCCCTGGATTTATATCATACAGTCATGAGTTGGGTTGGGTTAAAGCTCACCTTGTTCCAGCCCCCCTGCCATGGGCAGGGACACCTTCCCCTAGACCAGGTTTTTCCAAGCCCCATCCAGCCTGGCCTTGGGCGCTTCCAGGGGTATCTTACTTTACAGACTCTGTAGATGTTGTCTCTACGCATCAGAGCCCAACAAGACCCTCAGTTCCCGTGTCCCATCCCTCAAGCCCTGTCCCAGGCCAGGTCCTGCCCTCCCGGGGGCTCCCCATAGTTCAGGGATGCTTTGGAGTGAAGTGAATGAGGCACAGAGCAAGGAGCCTCTCACCCAATAGGAAAGAGGGGTGGGAATTACCAAAAGAAAAAAAAAAATATCCCCAAACTTTCGTGGCTTTTTTCTGATTATTTCACCCTTTTCACCAGTAATTGGTGAAAATTGGTGTTGATTCTCCCTCCAAGCCTGTTCATGAATCAAACTTTGCGAAAAAGGATGACTTTTGAACCTTTCTTTTGGAGGAAGCAAACATGATTACTCTCCTCCCACTCACCAACATGTGTGCACAGGCCACTGCTTTTTCCTTGTGAAAAGTCAGTAATTTTTTTGGATAAAGTTCCATCTCTGCTGAATTCTGTGAAGTGAACCATGGATCTTCATTTTTAAGTCTCTTGATTAACCACAGAAGTCATAGCAGCTGCTTGTAAAGGCAAAGGACTGAGTGAGCCAAGAGACAGAAAGGGAGACAAATTTTTTTTAGGAATTACTCCATTCCTGAGGACTTCCATAAGCACAAAGAAGAACCATGGGAAAAAGAAAGGAAAAAAAACCACAGTTAAAGAGCCGGCCAGACTTTCTGTAGCCACTGAACTCTGTTTTTTCGGCTGCACAGCACCACTCCCAGTGGTTTGGCAGCCCTGAGAGCCTGTGAAATATTGTGTATGTACTTCTACTTGTCATGTCGTCACGTACAGCCTTGTCCAGGCGGGAGCAGGAGCCGGAGGGAGACCCAGGGCTGGGAGATGGTGCTGGAGCAGGAGCCCCATGTGTGCACCTGCACGAGGGGAGGGTGGTGGTGGATGCCAGCCCATTCTGGGGTCAAACGTGTACTTACCTTTTCTGTACATGTCAATATTCAGACATATCCATTAATAAAGCACACACGCATTTTCCTGAGCCCCTCGCTCCTGTCTGCAATGCCAGCTTGTCCATGCCAGCACGTCCAGGATGGTGCTGAGCTCACTGCTCCCGTGCTCTAAGGGCAGCTGGGAGAAATGGGGGGTTGTTTTGTAGGGGTTGGAAGAGTGGGGGGGGGTCCAGATGAGCTGTGCTTGGCTGGAATCACAGAATCCTAGAATATCCTGAGCTGGGAGGGACCCACAGGGATCATCCAGTCCATCCCTGGCCCTGCACAGACCCCCCAGCACCCCCACCCTGGGCATCCCTGGCAGCGCTGCCCAAGCACTCCTGGAGCTCTGGCAGCCTCGGGGCCGTGCCCATTCCCTGGGGAGCCTGGGCAGTGCCCAGCACCCTCTGGGGGAAGAGCCTTTCCTTGAGATCCAACCCGACTCTCCCTGACACAGCTCCAGTTGTTCACTCCGGTCTTGTCCCTGGTCCCAGAGAGCAGAGATTGGAGCTGCCTCCCAGGAGGAAGCTGCAGACAGCTCTGAGGTCTCCTCTCAGTTCCAAACCCAGCTCCGGTCTGGTGTCTTCCAACAAGGAGAGGTGACAGGTGAAAAACAGCTCTGCTGAGATGGAAAGACATCGGTGTCACCAGGGAAGGAGACACGAGGCCCCACACAAGTCCTGGGGCTGTTTGTGTTGCCTGCGGGGGTGAAACGTGCGAAGGTTTGGGAGCAACGTGGGGCAGATTTGGCTCAAAGCTGGTGCCAGCACAGCAAGAGGGAGGGGATAGCAGGGATGGGAATAATTGCAAGACACAGCAGGGATGGGGATAATTGCACCTACAGTTAGGGGCCTGTGGAGCCACTGATGCCAAGATGCCACCGTGTGACCCACTGAGTGGAAATAACTGGGAAAGGCTGGTGCTGCACCCCTGTGCTGAGCAAAGGAGGAAGGGAGATGGAGGAGAAGGGAGTGTGATGGTCCATGCCAGCCAGGAAGACTTCTGTTCATGCCATGAACACCTGTGAGCTATTTTTGGCAACTTAAAAAAATAAAAGAGATCACAGGAAAATTGATTAGAGGCAAATGGAATGTTTTCTTGCCAATTCTGGGCAGGAAAAAAATCTAGAAAACAAATGTATATAAAATTTATATAAAAATAATGGGTGAGATTCAAGACAGTTCTTACAGCGAGTTAATGGTTGAACACATAAACATAACACCTTTTCCTCCCAAAAATCGTTTGCCTCCATGCATGCATGGAGCAGCCGAGGATGCAGAGGAGGAGCAAAGCCTGAGGGTTAGGTATGGACTTAGACTCCCCTCAAAGCCTTTTCCCTCCCGACAGCGCCCAGGCTGGGGTTTTGCTGAGCAAAGGATAATTCCTGTGGAGGTCCCGGCCAGCTGAGCCTGCCCCGTGCTGTGAGAGCCCTGCAGGTCCGAGGTGTTTCCCCCTGGCTCTCGGCAAGCAGCTGCTCCGCCCAGGTCGGCACCCAGGAGGCTGGTGGGGCCGGTCCGGGGCACACAGTGATGGGGTGACAGGGCTTTAGGGGGTCCTGCTGTTGGAGGAGATCTCAGGACTCCCCAGTGGGACTCCCCCAGGCTCTGCACCAGGGCAGCGCGGGGCTGGCTGGAGCAACCCTGCTCTGGGATGTAACAACTGGCTCCAAGAAAGCCTGGAAATCATCCTAAGTTTAGGGTGAGGAGATTCTGGAGCAGGAGAAGCACTAATAGCCGAAAGAAATTTTGGCTGACCCTCACTTCTACCCCATCTCTCAGTCTGGGTATGGTTTTGGGGGGGCTGGCTGTGCCCACAGAAAAACTGAGCACCGCTCCCTCCGACAGCCACAGACATCAAACACTGAGGAAAGAGCAGCTGAAGCGATTTTAACACATTCCCAGAGAAAAGGTCTTACAACCTCTGTAGCCCCCAGGACAGGGTGGACAGGGCTTGGACTTTAAAGTCCCTTCCAGCCCAAACCATTCCATGATTCCATGACAGACGAGAGCCTGGGGCAGCACTGGAGGTTTGGAGGAGAGACCTGCAGATGGGACCCACAATCCCCGTCACACTGTGACTGCAGACACGGCACAAGTGAAATCCTGCAGCTGATGTTTGACTGCTGCAAGGGGGTGTTGAAATCAGAAACAACAGTTTACCATACGTTATCTGTTATGCTGCAGAAACGGCGGATGTTTGCCGAAGGGAAGAGCCGCAGAATTAGCTCTGACATGAAAAATGTTCAAATCATTTTGTGGGGTTTTGTCTAAGGAGAAGCGGAAATGATTTCTGGTGGGAGCAAGGATCCCAGGGAACATATTTCCCAGGGAATTTTCCCAATGGAAATCCTGCCAGTCACTCTGTTGCAGGCACGTTGTGGCTGCAGCCTGGAAAGCAGAGCTGATGAAACAGCCGGCGAGCCACAGGTGGGACAGATGGAGACACCAGTCACGTCCGTGCTCTGCTGTAATTCCCCATCAAGACAGTAGTTCACTATCAGCCATCCCAGTCCAGACCTACTCACTAAAGTTCTGCTTCCAAATTAAATTCAGGGATCAGCATGAGGACCAGGAGAGATTAAATCCCATCCTCCCACAGCATCGCTGGTCACCACAGACTGGGGGAGACAAGAAACAGCCCCTGCAGGCTGTGGGCTCATGGAGCTGCACCTGTGCTGCTTGTCAGCAGCAGGGAAATAAAGAGGAGAAAGACGCTGTCCTTCTTGCCAGAGCCAGAGTGGCCCAGTCAGGTTTTTTTTTTTTGGCTAAGTTCCCTGCAGATGTGGTTTCTGAGTGATGCATGTGGCCTGAGTGAGGGCCCAGGAATATGGAGAAGAGAGCTGATCCTGCAGCTGATGGTAGAATCATGGAATAGCTGGAGATGGAAGGGGCTGTAACGATCATCTTTTTCCACTCCTTGACATGGGCAGGGACACCTCCCACTGTCCCAGGCTGCTCCAAGCCCCAATGTCCAGCCTGGCCTTGGGCACTGCCAGGGATCCAGGGGCAGCCACAGCTGCTCTGGGCACCCTGTGCCAGGGCCTCACACACTCACAGGGAAGATTTTCTTCCCAGTATCCCATCTATCCCTGCCATTCCCCCTTGTCCTAAACCTACATACCATTGAAAAACATCCAATTTCAATGCAGTTTGAGCCCTCAGATCTTGCTCTTTGTTTGTGGGGAGGATTTAGCCCTTCAGAGACATCTCTAGATGTCTCTTGGGATCCCAAATCCCAAGTCTGTCACTGAGTCTCTGGAGTCACCAAAGAGAAGAAGTGCCTCTAAGGACATCATGCACCTTACCTCAGAGCTTCCACAGGGGGATGATGGTGTCCCAAAATCCTGTGGCCGAGGGTGTCGGGACTCTGACACAGTCTGGGGAGGCGTTGCTGTTCCCAGCCATCCTGCAATGGGGAACATGAGGACCTCAGCCCGCCTCCAGTGGTGCTGACACCTGGGTCCCCAAGCCTCATTACCAGGCAGAAAACTCATCAGCAGGTGCCGTCACCTCATTAGAAAATCTGCCCCCACCTCAGGCCTTTGGAAAGATCTCAGTGGTTCCACTCTGATCCTGCAATCCCTGCTTTGCTGCTGGGGTAGTTCAGAAACCAAAAACCCCAGGCAGAAACTCAAGAGCATCTGCTAATTCTCGTTGCCCAAATGGCAATGTGTTAGCTGTGGAACTCTGGCTCATTTGTACACCTCTCTTCCTCCTCTCTTCCCATCAGTGGGGAAAAAAGGAAATGTTGGTGCTTTTGCCGTATCAAGAGATGATTTACCACCAACCAGCGATGTGCAGCTATCCAAGAGCTGCCCCAAGCCCCACCTTTTGCTGGGTGGAAGAAACACCACCCAGCCTCCAGTCCAGGATTTCTGGGGGAGTTAAATTGCTTTTTAAAAAGACTTAAAGTCACTTCTTCCTGTAGGTGGTTGATATTTAAGGTTTGTGGAAAGAAAAGCTGGACAGCAAATTCCTGGCTGGTTCACTACCCAAAACCATTCATTAATGACAACTGATGACAAAGATCATCATCTTGCATGTACACAAAGCCTTGGAAAACCTCCGTGCTCTCTTTCCTTCCTTCCCGTCAAACCTCTTTTCTTTGTTACAACACAAGAAAAATCAGAGCAGGGATGAAAAATGGCCCCATCCCTCTGTAGTTTTTCTTGCTGTCCAAAATAAACTTAAAGCAGCTTTAAAACCACTACCCCCTGCCCATTTCATTTCAAGTCTGGACACCCCACGCTGTGCTGTCAGTCTGGCATCCTCCGCTCAGCTCTGCAGCAATTGCTGGGAATTGGGCTTCTGCATCCCAGTTTAATGCCATGGAATGAAGCAGCACAACGTCTTCGGAGGCGATGGTGACTGAAACCTTCGTGGCTCATAAATGTCAGGTTCGACTCTGCTTCATCCCAGCAGGGCTTAACGTCAAAGTTAGAGAGCGACATAAAAACAAATGGAGAACAACGGATTGCGTCCCGGCGGGGCCAGGCTGTGGATGCCTGGGTGTTACGGATCCAGTGAGAGCTTGAGACAAGCCCTGCCTAAGGCTCATATTTTTGGCAGCAGCTCTGCTTAGGTGACCTGCACCTAAATCCCTCTGGCTCGCAAGTTCTTAAGGATGGCTGATTGGGTCTGTTATAAGATGTGCTATTTATTGAACAGACAGGAGACAATAGACAAAAGGCCTTAAACAGTCACTCACTACAGAGTATAGAACAAAAGAACTGCTAGGAGGCTACACAAAACAGCGCACGACATAAAGGCACCTATATTACAGCTAGCAAAGACACGGTATAGAGCAGGAGTCAATGGAACTTAGCACCAAACTGCTGAGAGTGCACACAGAGTCCTTTCACTCAGCCCTCGAGAGAGTAACCACAGAATGGTGTCCCAACTTCGGAGAAAAGCCCCACGAACTTCTAGAGAATGTGCAGAAGACTTTTCTTTGTGAAAGTTTGGTGTAGCTGTTGTAGTTTGTAAAGTGGAGTCTCTGTCAGCTTATCTTTCCACAATCTTGTTACCCAGCAAGATGTTTACTGTCAGCTAGTAGTGTCACTTCCACGGTGCCTGAATAACCATGAGACAGGCGGTCTCTAGTGAGTTATTTCACCAAACTGCAAGCTCTGGTGAAGGGCGAGAAGCCTTGCACCAGCTAACGAACAACAGGTAAGTTCTCGTGGTGGGGAGATGTCCTGCTACAATGTAGGGGCTGCACAAGTGGTGGGAGAGGAGTGGCCACCTCCGACGTCTCTCTCCCAGCTTTTGTGTGTATCTGAAACACCAGCTGGTGCCAACATTTGATAAATCATCAGCAAAACTGGTGATACAGTTTCCAGGGAGGGCAGATTTTCCTCTTCGGATTTAAACAAAGAAATTTACTGGAGAAAATTATTAGTGAGAGTGAGAAAGGGAAGGGACTGAGATTTTATAGCTCTGTTGGGGTTATGTCATGGTCAGCAGCTCCTCACAAGGGGCAGCGGAGGGGCAGCTCTGATCTCTGCTCTCTGGGACCAGGGACAGGACCCAGGGAGTGGCTGGAGCTGGGCCAGGGCAGGCTCAGGCTGGAGAGCAGGGAAAGGCTCTTCCCCCAGAGGGTGCTGGGCACTGCCCAGGCTCCCCAGGGAATGGGCACGGCCCCGAGGCTGCCAGAGCTCCAGGAGTGCTTGGACAGCACTGCCAGGGATGCCCAGGTGGGATTGTTGGGGTGTCTGTGCAGGGGTTGGACTCAATCTTTGCAGGCCCCTTCCAGCTTGGGACAATCTGTGATTCTATTTAAACCCTGAATGCAGAAGCTCTGAGTTTTGGGACTGTGGAATCACTGAATCATCTGTGTTGAAAAAGACCTTTGAGACCATCGAGCCAAACCAGTTAGGGACCAGTTGTACTGTGACAGCCGGGACTCATGACACCAATGCTGAGGAGGTGGGAGCAAATAAATTCCTCCTTCAACCCTCACCATCCCAAAGGACCTGCATGGAGGACGAGCCCCTTTTTCTATATAATCATAGAATTATTTAGGTTGGCAAAGACCCTTAACATACTGAAAACTTCGTTAACATACTGACACCTCGTTGGGATGCTCTTCCCTTCTCCCACCCTTCAGAGACAGCCACAGAGACCAGGGACAAAGAGCTGCCCTAAGGCACCTGGGGGAAGGTGAACCTGAGGGTGATGGGTTGAAATGGAAACTATTTAATGACTGCCTCTACCTGTAAAAGCTACAGATTTAACTCTTTGAATTACCTCGATGCACACCCCCATCCTCTGGCAGAGTCCCTCCTTCCTCCTCCCAAACTCAGCACCTGGCAGGAGCCCACTGATACCCACCACCACCACCACAGCAGAAACTCACCCTCACCCCAGTCAGGAGCCTTCAAAACCACCTTGAATTAATTTTTTCCCCTATTTTAAGAAAATAATTAGGAGGAAGAATTTTAACCAGATCATCTACTTTTTATTTCAGAGGAAAGATTTGCATTATTTACTTTTATTTATATACATGTACTTCACATTTGTATTTAAAATGCACAGACCTCCCAAGAATTTTCTCGTTCCGGCTTTAAATTAGCTGTTATTTTACAATACAAAAAAATTATACCAAAAAACGGCAATCCTAAATGTGTGTATGTATAACACCCACAACCCCAGCAATGAAATAGTTTACAATACTTGCTCCTATTTACATATGAATGCAATAAATGCTAAATTATACATATTAACAAACTAAGCTCAAGTCTGAACACAGATAAGAATCATAAATAATTACAGAACAAAGAGGAAAAAAAATCCAGAATACAATTAATTCAAGGATCTTAGTTTAAAGAACATTTATTGTGCACAAATTTCAGAGTAATATAAAACTCTCTTTTTTTTCTTTTTGTTTTTTTAAAAATGGACTGACATATGATACACTCTGTGACAATTGTTATTTTTTTCCTTCTTTCTACTGGTGAGGTTTGTGGAGTCAGTACTAAATGGAGAGGAAATGTCTAAAGAATTAGAGTACCTGGAAGACGCACACAAGTAGTCTGTGTGTAGTGTCAGAACGCGGAAACAGACTGGACAAAACCTGCCCTGATGCAGAACAAACCAGCATATACACACATTGTAGTAGTCCTGGCATGGAAACTCAGCTCGTTTCAGCAGCTACCAACAGAAAAACCAGGAATTTGACTAAAATTGCAAAGAACACATCCAAAAATGAGGAGCACACCCCAAGCCATCCCCTCCTTTCCTTCTGCAGCCCCAACACTCCGCGAGCACCTTCCCACTCAAGCCCACGCCGCTCCCTCTCCCACGTGCTCCTGCAGTTCAGCCCAGGAGGCTCTGCCAAGCCAAGCCCTTCCCTCCACTTCCCGGGGCTATTCCCAAACGGAGATAAACCAGGAGGGGCAGAGATGGCCGCCACTTACTGGGAGTGGACAGATGGGGTCGGAAGGTGCTCCGGGCACGCGGAGTCGTTGCTTTCTCACAAGCTCAGTGCAGCAAATCCCTGTTCCAGTGAAAAGGGGTTCAAGGGTCTGAGATGCAGCTGATGCCTGTCCCTAACTCAGGGTCTCATGGAAAAGGCAAAGCAGCTGGGAACACCTGGAGCAGCGAAGGATGGAGGGGCTGCCCAGCTCTGTGGCACTTGAATGCCAGCAGGTTATGGAAAAGGCCTGAAGTTTGATTTCAGCCTCAAACCCTCCTTTCAGCTCATTTAGGGCCAAGCAAGCTGACCTGCCGTTTACAACCATCCCATAAACCCAGTGCCTGTGGATCTTGGTAATGTGTCTGCAGAGAAATGGTGTTTCTGAGCAATCCTTAGAGCACCAACTCCCCCTAAGGAGTGTGGATCTGCCAGCGGAGGCTGCCACACCGATGGCACCGTACCATCGAATTTTGGGACATCATATGCCATGACTGGGTATTAATCACAGGCACTACCCCATCATAAATAGCTTTATTTTGGCAATTTCAATACAATGCATTTTAAGCCCAGGGAGAGGGACATAACAACTGAAAAGCTGTGTCTCATAAATCTTCTTGTATCCAAAATATTGAGCCAGAGCGTGGCAAGGTCATGCTACAACAGTCCAGAGAAAATTCTGGGCTAAAAACCATGGAAAATGGTGAATTAAAAAAAAAAAAAAAAAAAAAAAGTGTTATTTGGAGATCCAAATAAGTGGCACCATCGTTTTCTAGAATAAAAGGGCCCCAAACAGTTCTGAAATTTTATTATTAATTTTTTTAAAGGCTCCTCTCACAGAATAAAAATATTCTGAGAGTTGAGACGTCGAATGCTGAATTTCAGCCAGTTATAAACACCTGAAAATAGTGATTTTGAATGGAAACACTGCCACAATTTTAGTAACAAAGGCCTTAAACTACTGATTTAATCCTCCACATAGTGACCACTTCAAGGACATTTATTACTCTCTCCTTCAAATGGAAAAGCCATTATTTTACTTGGTTTCTACATTTAAGTGAAATGCATTTGAACATACAAAAGTCAAGTTATGCCTCCCTGTTTTATAAGATATCATGATATAATCTGATGTTTAAAGCTTTGGAAAGTTATCTAATACTGATCAGATGAGAAGTTACTAAGACAAAACTCATACATCATTTAAAATGCATCAAAAATACATTCAATATTTTTTTCTGGATTATATATCCTTTAAATCTCTCCATGTTCTGCACGTTACTGTAGAGTTTATGTACAAGTGCAAAATCTGTGTGTCATTTGTCATTTATTTACAGATTCTCCCATGAAATAAGGTTGTTCTTTCTCCCCCACCTCACCTCCAAAGGAAATAAACCCAAAAATCCTTCACTTTTGACACTGGCCTGGTGATAAACCACCAGCAATTCTTCTTTCCCCTATCCTTTCCCACTTTTTTCCCTGTTTACCTCTAAGCTGGGACGAAACTGCAGCAGAGCTATGTATGAGAGCTCTCCCTCATCAGGATGGCGATCAGATGCAGAGCAGAGCTACATCCTAAAGGAGCTGGTTCCTTTTATTTATACAAGTAACTCTTGTCCCTCTATTTACATTTTTTGGTTCTAACAAACCTTGACTTTGATGATTTTTGCTCGTTTTTCCAGTAACTGACACCTCATTTCGCAGCCGCACTCCTGGGCACACTGGGTTGTGTGTGCAGACCAGACAGCCCAGCTCTCCAGGAGTGAGAAAACCTCCCAAACTCCGTATTCATGTCTCATTCATGTAAAAACCTGTCACCCCTCCAGGCCTACAGTTCTGAAAGCTGTTTCTGATCAGGAAAACCCAACAACTTTAAGCACCTGCTCAAGGGCTGTCCTGAAGAGGGAAACTCAAGCACAGGGACTTTCACCATCAGGGTTGGCAATTCTCCTCCCAAAAACTGCTGGAGAAGCAAGGAGAAATCTCCAAAGATGAGGATGTGCATCGTGGCTGAAAACATGTAGTAACAGGGGAGGGATTTTAGTACAGTCTAATTTCTCCAGTTTGGATTAACCCTATCACTAAGCAAGTTAGAAAATATTATCAGGAGATGAATCTGTCTGAGGTAATCCGTGCATCAGGTAAAACCTAAATTGCCTAAATCCCTTCATTCTAAGACAAAGCTCAACCCTTTTCCTCTCATAATTCCTTCTTCCCAGAGAGCATTTAAACTCCTAGCTTAGAAACAGATGCATTTATATATATTTATATATATAATGCATTTTTCCCCAATATTTTTCTGCAGTCCCAGTATTTTTTTGCAGTCCCATTGCACTTGTTAAATGACACGTTAAATCAGAATTATCATCCACCACAGTCCTTAAACCATCAGGCTGCTCCCATCACCACTGTCCAGACACACACAGCAATTCACCTCTTTATTGCGACGCTGCCATGCTCCAAAGAGCTTCTTCAAAATACACGGTTAGAAAAAAAACCACTCCAGAAATGAGTGGCTGATGTGTGACTGATCACCAGAACGCGCACAAAGAAGGTGCAGTTATTTGGGTTTCAGAAAGGTGCTACCTGGCCAGATCCAAGAGCACTTCCCTTCCATGTGTTACTTCTCCATTTACTAAAGAGCAGGTGTCCTCAGCAGAACCCACCAACTCAGTGACCTGGGTGGATCCTCAATTCCTGTGATGAAGCCACAGTCACACACCTCGTTTGGCACCTTTACTAGCATCTTCCTGCCAGCTCCAGCACCACAACGTTGTGTGGCCCTGGCCCTGCGCCACATTCCCAGCTCCAGGGAGACACTGGGCACCACCACACAGAGATGGACGGGTTAAGTCCAACCTTGAGCCTCAAAATACAATCCCAACTTGTCAGAGTAGTTCAGATGGTTTGATGCACCCCCCAAATGCCAAACCTCCTCTGCTGTTTGCAAGTGTCATCCTTTCACCAACCAGCCACTTCTTCAACATCTAACAGAGCTCAAGCCCAACAGGAAACACCAGGATCTGATCACGTAGAACTCAAACCTGTGGCAAAACAAAGCTGCTCTGCTTGATTTTTATTTAAAGTTCTTTTTTTACTTCATCCTCCAGTGATCTGGCACCCGGAGTGTTGCTCTTTGCACCCTGTAAGAAGATGGAGCAAATCATAACCACTGAGGAGCAATGCCTCCGAGCTCAGCTCTCATCCAGAAGGATGGCGGGAGGGAAGGGGAGGAAAGAGGCCAAAATCAGAAAAATATGATGTATCTGACCTGGAACACAGACTGCTTCTATGAAAATGATGGTGAAACCGAGAGTTTTCTTATGAGAACTGAAACTCTACGTGCCTTCCAGATACTTCCATCTGGGTGAGTAGTTGCTTGGTCAGGAAAATGTGATTTTCCTCTGACTGCACGGGACAGAGAACACAGAGTGCCTTGGGTGACTCTAGATGTGAGTACACATACCTTTAAAAGGAATTGAATTATGTTAAAAAGCAGCATGTGTAGCAGTCTCCTCACTCCCTAGATCTGTTCAAGTCTAGGCACTTGCGTGTGGTGTACTCCAAGCAGGTTAAGACTATGTAAACACTGAGTCTTTCCAAAGCAACATCCAACTTTCCAGTTACTTCACGTGGTCTGAGCAACATAACCTTTAAACCATCCCAGCTTCTGCGTTCCTGGACCATGATGACTACAAAAAGGCTGTGCCTGGAAGAGAGTTCCACTGAAATAATGAGGGAACAATTAAATACTAAATGAAAACAAAGGATGAAGATGCACTGAAGGTTAATAGTAGTGTTTATGTGTTGAGAGCTGACACCTGTAAACACTGGATCTTTTTCTTTTTGTACAGTTTGATAAATACATGAACTACAAAGCACTTCCCATGTAGAAACCTGAGTGTCATTCATATTGGACTACTGTTGTATTTACACTGACCAGGAATGGCAGCATTGGACCTTACTGCACCTGCAATAAAATTATTTTGCTTTAAACTTGAAGAAAACAAAGGAGCAATCTGAAGCCATGTGTCAGTAAAACTTAAGTGGAGCAGTTGTCAAATAAAGCCAACTAGCACGTAGATGAGAGAAAAAAATTGGGTTCAAGGAAGTTGTGTTTTTTTCCGGGTGCTTCTAGTCTCTTGGGACACAACATGGAAATCTTTCTCCTCCTCCTCCTCAGTATTACTTTTCCATTTTGTTTAAAACCCTAGACAGTTTCTGATGTCCATGCATCAAATACAGGTTCCTGGCTGTGCAGGGGGCTGCTGCTTCCGATTTCGTATCGCGCCCGATTTCTCTTTGTAGGCAATTGGCATCTGTTGTGAAATGTCCACCAGCGCACTGGCCACTGCGAGACCTGGGGCAACAAAACAAAGAGTCAGGGAGCAAAGCAGCCACAGTAACAAATCCTTCAGAAACAGTTGAGAAAATCCCTCCAGGCCACAAAACATGCAGAATTTTAAAAATAAACTAGAAAAGTGTTTAGGCTTAAGAATTAAACTCCAGCCAATATTCTGAAAGGAGCTGAAATACTGCATGTTTAATTAGAAGCAGCAGCAGGAGGAAAAGATGCAACAGGAGTGGGTTTTACTGGATGTAAAACTCTAAATATTGAAGCCTGAACCCTTAATGTTGAGGGTGCCTTTCTCTGTTCTCTATTGTAGATGGACTACAATAAACCTGAAAGCAAATGTATATGGAGGCTTCACCGCACTTCCCATGGATACGTCACCTCTGCAACCCCCTCATGGCAGATGGGGAAACGTGGAATGGTTTGGATTGAAAGGTGCCCTAAAGCCCATCCAGTTCCACCCCTGCCATGGGCAGGGACACCTTCCACTGGACCAAGTTGCTCCATCCAGCCTGGCCTGGAACACTTCTAGACATGGGGCAGCCACAGCTGCTCTGGGCACCCAGTGCCAGGGCCTCCCCAGTCTATTCACAGACAAACCAACATCTGGGACTTAGCTCAATCCAGCTCAACACCAAACCATCCAATTCAAACCCTGCTAATGCTCTTTCAAGAGCCTTTGCTTCACCAACCTCGCTGGGCACTGGGGAACCCCAGTTAAATCCCACTCTGCCCAGGAGATGATGTCCCAGTGCCCTGACATCAGTTTTAGGTGTGAAGGGGTTGAGAACAAGGAAATCTTAAGCTGGACGGGAAAAACCTCTTTGTCCAGAGCTCCTAAGAGGAGGGCAGAGATGCTCTGAAAGGACTTGTAGTGACAGGACAAGGGGAAATGGCTTCAGACTGACAGTGGGCAGGGAGAGATGGGATATTCTTCCCTGTGAGGGTGGGGAGGCCCTGGCACAAGTTGCCCTGAGGCTGCCCCATCCCTGGAAGTGTCCAAGGCCAGACTGGAAGGGGCTTGGAGCAACCTGGTCTAGTGGAAGGTGTCCCTGTCCATGGCAAGGGGTGGAACTGAATGGTGTTTAAGGTCCTTTCCAACTAAAATCTTTCCATGATTCTGACTTGATGTCCCCCTGCAAATGGAGCTGGGAATGAAGTTGGATAGGCCAAGTGACAAGTTACTTTCACAAATAACTACTGCAAACATGTCTGTAGCAGATCCCTCCTTCCCCCACCCAGCTGTTAATTAAAGTGTAGTCCAATATCAAATGTTCATCCATCAATGACCTGAGTAATTAACTCAAAGCTCATGTTGGAAGCCAGCAGGGCCC
The DNA here is from genome assembly GCA_013397865.1 of Struthidea cinerea. Classification (NCBI taxonomy): domain Eukaryota; kingdom Metazoa; phylum Chordata; class Aves; order Passeriformes; family Corcoracidae; genus Struthidea; species Struthidea cinerea. Next base: position 146,483 of record VZTI01000771.1, on the reverse strand, counting down.
AGACCAGGGAGCCTAAAATACCCTGAGCACATCCCAAGCTGAACTGTGGCTACAGCAGCTTCTGTGGGATCAGGGAAGGTGAATCTGTAAGGTTGGGGAAGGAGTACAGAGTTAATTCCAAGCCATCAGAGACAACAGTAGTCCTCACCTGACTGTCCTGGTGGTGGAATACCCCCAAGTCCTCGAGGCAACCTCACGAACACCGAGAGAACGGCTGCTTTGTTCCCAAAGCAAGGCTCCAGCGCAATCGGCTTTGGTACAGTCTGCAGTGAGGGAAGCAGTGGGAGAAAACAAATGTTAGACAGTGAGTTATACCCTCCCTCTTCCCCCAGCATCGCTCTTTCAGCTCATACAAGCTCCAGGGCATGAACCACCATGAACCACACTGCTGTGCTTGGCGAATTTCCAGCACGCAGCCAGCAAAGCTAAAACCACTGTCAGCAACAATCAAAACACGAGTCATCATCAGAAAACACATTCACTTAATAAAAATCAGGCTATTAAAAAGTCAAGCACTACACAAGGCTTGTATTTCTCCCTAAATTCAATAACAAAGGAGCAGCTTATGTAATCAGCAGGACTGAGGGGTTTTTTCCATCAACCCCATCAGCAGCATGTCACTGATATCAGCACGCCCGACCACGGTGATTTGGTTCTCCAAATTCTATTTCCAGAATTTAAGTCCATGCACCACTGTAACAGCACTCAGCGCATTAACGCAGTAAAGAACATTTTCCCAAGAACAAAAAGAAGTGTTCAAGGCCAGGCTGGGCAGGGCTTGAAGTAACCTGGTCTAATGGAAGGCGTCCCTGTCCATGGCAGGAGGTGGAATTAGATGGGCTTTAAGGACCCTTTCAGTCTGTGATTCTAATATATAATGGGCAGTCAGCTTTCTCCCACCCCGGAGGAGCAGGGGACTGGATCCCTTGCTGCCCCCTCAGTGTCTGTGACCATCTCCCTCCCACTACACTCTAGTGAAGATTTTACCTGAATGATCCACAGCCAACTTCAGGATGTCATTAGAAAGCCAAAATGCCAGCCCAGAAACTAAAGCATGTTCTCACCTGAGCCTGGCCCCAACCCCATACACAATTATACAGGATCAGCACTATCGTGGGATGCAACAACAGTAAGATGAGGATGTGAGTGTATACCAATGAGTACAGGTTCAAGGGAGTTCCTTCTTTTTTTTCCACATCAGCTAAAAAAGCTGAGAAACACTATTTTACCCAACACACTCAGTGCTTTCTGTTTTCTTGTTTAGTATGGACAAATTCTGCTCTGGTATTAATGAAATAATTAGTGCTTTTTCCATGAGGCATCAAACTACACCACAGTACTCAAACGTTCAACAGAAACTCAATACAACGTAAGCCATGAAAAAGCCTGAACAGGAGTCAAACACGCCGTTAAATTACTGCTGCTCAATAAAAAAGAGAAAAGGAGACGACAGAAGCAAAATGAAACTTAAAACTTTCCATATCTCACATTTACTGCAATGACTGCAGCAGGATTTGTTGGTCTGTGCAAGGCAGATAAATACGTGCTGCACGGGCTGGATGATGGAAGCTGCTGGCTGCCTGGTTTATGACAGCAGATTTCTTCATCTCCCCGCCCCCAATGAAGGGATCAAACTCAGAGTAAAGCTCTTCCCAGCAAGCAAACGAGCACATCCTGGTGCTGTATCCCACAGCGACTCAACTGCCAGAGGTAATGGAGAGAGCACAGAGGAGGCAACTGCAGGAATAGAGCCCACAGACTTCTGGCATATGGGTGGGAGCAAGAACTGAACACAAAGTTGATTTTCTTTTGGAGAAACTCAAGTACCCTACTTAATCTACTGTTAATAAAACAGTTCTGCTGAATCCCAGAGTTTGGAGGATGGCACTTGGGGTTACAGAGAGCTCTCGTGCTCACCCTCAGCGCTGAGCAGAATGGGCAGCAAAGACCACGCGGAGAAGTGATGGGGGGAAGAGAATGAAGGAACAACTGAATAAGAAGAAATTATATTTTAAAATACTTTTTAATGTATTTTTAATGTATTTGTTCTTAAATCCTAATGGATTAATGGCCACGGAGCTGCTCCAGGGTTGGAGCCCCTCTGCTCTGGAGCCAGGCTGGGAGAGCTGGGAATGTTCCCCTGGAGAAGGGAAGGCTCCAGGGAGAGCTCCGAGCCCCTTGCAGGGCCTGAAGGGGCTCCAGGAGAGCTGGAGAGGGACTGGGGCCAAGGCCTGGAGGGACAGGACACAGGGAATGGCTTCCCAGTGCCAGAGGGCAGGGATGGATGGGATATTGGAAAGAAATTGTTCCCCATGAGTTTGGGGAGGCCCTGGCACAGAGCAGCTGCGGCTGACCCATCCCTGGAAGTGTTCAAGGCCAGGTTAGATGGGACTTGGAGCACTCTGGTGTAGTGGAAGGTGTCCCTGCCATGGCAGACAATGGAACAAGATGACCTTTGAAGTCCCTTCCAACCCATGAGGATGCTCAGCAGCACACTCACCATCCTCCGGCCAACTTGCAGAAAGGAAAATCCATGTCAAGAGTCACCAAATGCAGCTCTTCACTAACACAGGCAAGGGCACATAAAAGCACAATTCTCTGCTTTAAAAGTAGTTACACTTTCAGCCTGTGCCATCACCTCTGGGAGACCTTTCCAGAGGCTCCCTGGTCCTGGATCTCACCAGTCTGCCACCAGAAACTTTCTTTTAACCTCAAATCTTTTCATACCTCCATTTATTCATCTGACGTTCTTCTGTGCCTTAACCCTTCTCCCTGGGCTTTACCCTGCTGTACATCTCAGCCTTCTTTTGGGTCCACTGAAAGAGCAATGCTCTGAATTCCTTCTCTGAACGCAAGCACTGCCTCCTCCAGCTCTCCGAGAGCCTCTCTCTGCACCTCGTCTGCTGTTCTTGACCACCAGTGACCTGAGAGGCATTTCAGGCTCTGACACTGCCTCTATTGTGGTATCAAAATCACCCTGAGTCTCCTGCACATCATAAAATAGAAAGAAACAAAAGTTGTTCATTATATAGCTCTCAGTCAGGGAGCTGAAGGGACTTGGAGGGGAATTTAGCTCATCTCTCAGCCCCAGGCAAGACCCTCTCTCCTCCTCTGCCCTTTCCAACTAATGAACCCTGAGTGTGCAGCAGAAACTCTCGTTATGAGTCCCTGTGGGCACAATCTTTCCCCTTCCATGGGATTTTTATTTTGGTCCTCAAGGTCGCACATCTTCCTCCTCTCTGCTCTTCTGAGTCCACAGCACAGATGGGTGGGGATAGGACATAGCCCTGAGCCTCCTCCCTTCCCTTGTCAACCTGCTCAGAAAAGAATCAAGAATCATGGAATGATTTGGGTTGGAAGGGACCTCAAAGCTCATCTCATGCCCTGCAGTGGACAAGGACACCTTCCACATCCCAGGGTGCTCCAAGGCCCAATGTCCAGCCTGGCCTGGGACACTGCCAGGGATCCAGGGGCAGCCACAGCTGCTCTGGGCACCCTGTGCCAGGGCCTGCCCACCCTCCCAGGGAACAACTCCTTCCCAATATCCCATCCATCCCTGCCCTCTGGCAGTGGGAAGCCATTCCCCTTGTCCTTCACTCCAAGCCCTCAGAAAATCTCTCTCCAGCTTTCCTGGTGGTCCCTTCAGGTACTGAAAGGCTACAATTAGGTCAACCCAAAACCTTTTATTTTCCAGGCTGAACAACCCCAAAAAAGATGAGCGTTAGTAAAAAATTGTTAATATTTCCCTGCATGGGGAACTTTATTTCTCTCGACCATGCACAGCGAGGATAATGATGCACCCAAAATCTGTCAGGCAGTTGCACACTAATTTGGGAGGAATTAAGCACAACAACACTTTGCTGCAACTAAGCTCCATCTTAAAACTAAAAGGGGAAAAAATGGCCCATTGTCCATCAAATCCAGCTTTTCCTGAGACAAGCTGCAGTTAATAACAAAAACTAGCCTAAAGAATCAAGTCCTGTACATTTATTTTTGACAGCCCCAGTTCAGGCACCTGTTTTCTGAACTGTGACTCATTCTGCATCTCGTCTCTGAGCGTGTGCTCACTGGGCCAAGAGACAGAGCGCAGCCAAGGGAATGACTCAGAGCCGAGTGACAGGAATGAGGAATTTGATGCAAGGAGGAGGTCAGCCGGGAGCAAAGGACTCGCTGTGCCCTCTGCAAGACACAGAAAACCCAGCGGTGGAGCCAGGGACCAGATTCTGCACACGGGGGGGAAAATGTGAGATTTCAACCAGCAACTTCACTGCGACCTGGACGGCGCATCTCACCCACCACAGCCCTGCCCTGCCCCTGCCCGTGTTTTGATGTGACCTATGTAGGTGCCACCAGGGCACAAAGGGTCTAAGGAGGAGCTGGCTGGCTTCATCAAGTAGAATTTTGGTGGGGAGACCTCAGAAGAGCTCAGGTCTCCTTCTTTCCCCACTCAAGTGGTTTCTGAGTGCTCTTATCACAGAATCATGGAATCCCCTGAGTTGGGAGGCACCCACAGGGATCATCCAATCCAACCCCTGGCCCTGCACAGACACCCCAACACCCCCACCCTGGGCATCCCTGGCAGCGCTGCCCAAGCACTCCTGGAGCTCTGGCAGCCTCGGGGCCGTGCCCATTCCCTGGGGAGCCTGGGCAGTGCCCAGCACCCTCTGGGGGAACAGCCTTTTCCTGATTTCCACCTAAACCTCTCCTGACACAGCTCCATACCCTCTTGTTACAGATCCAAGCTGTTCTCCTGCAAGAAGATTTTGAGTGGACTTGGAAAGCAGAGATCAGATCTGAGAGATGGCTTTTAAAGGCAAACTTAAAAAACATATATAAAATAGGTGTATTTCCAAGCTCTGTAACAACCTCTACCAGATGCTTAAAACCTGCCTCTGCCAGTAACTTCCATTCAGAGTGTTTTGATAAACCCATTGTTGAATTGTAGAAACGATTCCTTTTTATTGAAGGCTTAATGGCACAATAAAGTAGACATTATTCAAATCTATTCAAATAAGGTGCATCTTTCAGACACTCAGCACAAGAGGACTGCTTTGAGAGGTGCCTGAACAGCAGAGTCCCACCTTGGGAGGAGAAACAGAGGTGAGAGCAGAGCCCTGGTGCTGCAGTGGGTGGACAAAGAGCACGGTCAATGGCCATGGACAGACAACAGCAGCTGGTTGAGCCGTCAGGCCCCTGCCCTGAGGTACCTCTCGTCCTCAAAGAAGTACTGGAGGGACAATTTCATGGAGCCAATCACAGAATCATGGAATGGTTTGGGTTGGACAGGACCTTAAAACTCATCTTAAAGCAATGGGCAGGGACACCTCCCACTGTCCCAGGGTGCTCCCAGCCCCAATGTCCAGCCTGGTCTGGGACACTGCCAGGGATCCAGGGGCAGCCACAGCTGCTCTGCGCACCCTGTGCCAGGGCCTCCCCACCCTCACAGGGAACAATTCCTTCCCAAGATCCCATCCATCCCTGCCCTCTGGCAGTGGGAAGCCATTCCCTGTGTCCTGTCCCTCCAGGCCTTGGCCCCAGTCCCTCTCCAGCTCTCCTGGAGCCCCTTCAGGCCCTGCAAGGGGCTCGGAGCTCTCCCTGGAGCCTTCCCTTCTCCAGGGGAACATTCCCAGCTCTCCCAGCCTGGCTCCAGAGCAGAGGGGCTCCAGCCCTGCAGGTGGGGTCTCACCTCAGGGGGCCCCAGGGCAGAATCCCCCTCCCCTGCACTGGATAACCGGAATCCTTCCCTCAAAGGGCTCTCCCTGCTCCTCCACAGCAGCAAAGCAAAAATCAATGGAAATGATGGGCAAAACCCCCAAGAACTCCACGAATCAGGATGGTGCAAATGTCAAATAAAGAGCAAAATGCCAGTCAAGCCCACTTAGCCTGGAAACAGTGACCACCCTTTTCCAGGTGGAAATAGGAAGTTAATTGTACTTTACTAAGTGGTGACACAACCCTGTTGTTCTTGGAGGCAGTGAAATCTGTTGTCAGCTATTTTCCACAGATTATTCTACTGGCCCAAACCAGCACTAAAAAGCCAAGTAATTCCAGTTGTTTCTGAGTTTTGCATGTGTATTTAACATGCATAAAGCATTACAGACATCAAAATCAATAAGAGACATATTAGGTGATTTAATTAGTCTGGCTTCTCCAGCAGGATTTTCCACATGAACAGGGCATTTCCCAGGAATTTGTCTGGGCTATTTCTATGTGACTCAGGTGTGGAATACACCACCAGTTCCCTTGGGACTCAATTCCAAAGTGAAATGCTTTCCCCAAGCAGGTTGAATTGTGTGATGCTCAACCTAAACATTTTTATTTCATCTCATTATTTTTATTTACGCTGCTTTTACTTGACAAATTCAAGAAGTTAATATTGTGTCACATAAAACTAATGGCTGGAACAATAAATATTCTGTCTAATTTCACAAACACAGCATCAGTTTTATTTAGGTTCTGTGATACACTGCCAGCACATTGCTTTTCAAGATGTATTTAAAAAAATACCATGGAGTATTTTTTTTCCTTAACAAGAAAACATGTTTCTGTGGTTTGATCAAATAACTCTTACATGGTTTTCAATTTCCAGGAAGGAAATTAAAATAAAGGAAAAATCTTATGGTGGTAGATGAGAAAAGGAACATTACCCAAACAGTTCAATTTTATTATTTGATTCCACTTGTTCAGGTGATTTCACTCTGTAGAAAAAGGGTCAAGTTCCATTTGCAAGTTTTTAAATTGTGCCATTAAAAGCTGAGTGAACATGTGCAAAACAAGTTACAAGCAATTTCCTATTAAAAATAGATTATTAGGCTTTAAAAATCATATTCTCAGGGTAATATGTGTGTCCTGCAAGATAGAGATGAATGAACTTCCAGTAATAATTCACAGTAAATGAGTTCAGATTAAAAATTTACATTTACCTTGTCCCTGATATCTACCTTGGAACTTTAGAGGGGCTGGGGAATGAATTGAATTGGTCCCAAAACTGGGTTGCTGCATGTGAGGAACTGAATAAAAATCATATTCAAACCCTCATATGGATGTTAACAGCCTGAAATGGAAAGTGCAGATCCAAGCACCCCATACTGCTCTGTATTTTCAAGTGCACGTTCAGTCCAGCAGCACCCAGACACCAGCTCGGGGTGAAGGGAAGGATTTTGTGAGGTGAATTTGGATCTCCAAGGCAGTTCCTCTGAAATGACCAAATCTCATGTCACAGTGTGAGCTTTGCCACTCACGGATGCCAACACTCATCCTTCGTCTTCAATTCCCAGCCCTCCCCCAGGGAGGGGGTGGATGAGACCATGGGTAGCAAATCTGGGAGATATATATATACATATATATATAGCCAATGGTGGGTATTTATTTTGATTTTGTATGGGTGAACAGGCAGGACTTTCACAGTTCTTCTCAAGCACTCAGCTGGTTTTTGCATAGGAAAAAGGAGAAGTGAAAAAACCCAACGAAATAGGACAGTTGGAGGAAGATTGCAAACACAACACACAAAACAACTGCTTGGCATAAATGAATGCAAATAAGTCCTTGATAATGCTGTTGAGAAGCTGCTGGTGTTATTAGTACTTCAATCAGAGAGAGGCTCGTTAGAAGGAAAAAATGAACTTAGAAAATCTTCCTCTTGCGGGAAGCTTCATGCACCTTCCTCTCCTCCCAGCAAATTGCTCTTTATCAGCTAAAATCAGGGTCCAACCTGCGGAAATGTTTACAGTCTTCAAATCTAAAACTAGTTAAAATCACTTATCAGCCAAATATTCCCTAAATACAAAGCAGGCTTAACAGATATCTCTGCTGATCTCATGACAGCTCTCTTCCAAATATCTATATTCCATATTACATTACGGGAGCAGCAAAAGTTTCCCCTAATTTTTTTTCCCTGATTTTGCAATAGAAATCAAAACAAGATACTGGGCACTTGTTAACTGGAAATAATTCATTAGGTGAAGGTTTCATCAGGTATTTTTGTTGATGTTTTGGTAAGAGGGACCACAGCCAGCCTATATGGAACTGTAGTGCAGCTAATCCGCTTTACACATCTCAGCTGCCCAGGGAACACTCCCTTCCTACCACTGGCATTCCTTCAAAGGGGATCCCACACTTTCCCATGAGCTAAAAGTGGGCCAGCGTAAGGGCAATAAACAGCAAATAGAAAGTACAAGCTGGGGTGTCGTCCTTGTGTGTTCCTTTGTCACCCTGATCTACAGGAGGCAGCCTAATGAGTGGAAGTGGTTTTGCTAAAGACAGAGACACAGCTACAAACTGACAGCCTTGGAATTCCTCAGTGTTAACGCATGGAAAAGCTCCTAGAACCAGTAAATGCCAGAAAGCCCAGAAATAAGACTTTAGAAATTAAACTGCCTTTCCAAAGACAAGGTAAGAGGCCCAGAGCCTACCTTAGCCAGGTCAGGCAGAACCACACTGGCCTTTCTGGCCTCAAAGGCTGCATGTGAACCATCTCCAGCAACTGCCACAACACATCAGGATTATTCAGTTTATTTTCCCTGCCTCAATTTCATCCCCTTCCTGCAACTACTATCCTTTGAGGATAGGAATGACTTTCAGCTTATTTATATCATCCTTGAAAAACCCTAAGCTGCTCTGTCCCCCTCTAACACATCTCGATCAGATAACAAGAAATGTTGCGCCTGGGGATGTTTAGACTGGATATTAGGGAAAATTTCTTCATGGAAAGACCTGTAAAGCATTGGCACAGGCTGCCCATGGGAATGGGCATCACCATCCCTGGAAATGTTCAAAAACCTTGTGGATGTGGTACTTGAAGACACAGTTTAATGGACAACACAGTGGTGGTGCTGCGTTCATGAATGCACATGGTGATTTGAAGGCCTTTTCCAGCCTTATCAGTTCTGTGATTTGACACAGCCTGGTCATTTCTGCTTAACGTGGCTTTCATATCTCACATCTCAAGCCTGCCCTCCTTCCAAATCTGCCTACTTGCACAGGACCCCCAGTCTCAGATCGGTGGAGCTGTTCTTGCCACGCTTACACTAATCCAGCTCACTGTGAGTGAGTAGCTTGGGAGGTCACAGAGGCTGGTCCATCAGCAGATCTGATGGACTAAAAGCAGGTCAGCAATGTGGAAGTAAAGGGGAAAGTGAGTCATCAAGAGTGACAACCAGAAAGGATAAAAGCTGTAAAAACCATCAGTTCCTTCCTTGGCCCTTAGTTCTTCACTGAACTCCAGCTGCATGAAACAGCCTAAAATCAAGCTACACGTCAAAATTAAGATGAATTCACCCTGTAGAAGTGCTGGAGCTGGCAGATGCTTCATTTCAAATCATTCCTCACCCTGCAGCTTCCCCAAACCCTGCATCCTGTGGCACAGGACTTACTACTCATTTCTCTGCTCCTTTACTGCTGGTTGCAACTTCATTGCAACATAAAAGTAATTTAACAAGGGCATCACTTGGATAAAAAATACAAATAGACTGAAAATATATTAATTAATCTGTGGTACCCCCTGCCCACTCCCAAATCAGCTCATCACTTTAGCTCTGCACTTCTTGAACAGATGGGATCTTCTGGCAGCCTTTAAACTACTCAACAGCACTTTCTCCCATAACAAAGCAAACTAATTACTAGAGTAAGATGTTATTTCCCATCTATTTTTCTGCTATTTTTAAGGAATGAGCTTGCTGTCTGATTCAGAATTTGCAGTGAAGCCCTCAAACAGCAGAATTAAATGCACATTGGCACAATGGTACAGAACATGCTAAATGAACTTCACGAGGATTTTGCTCACCAAATGCTTCTCCCACTCCCTTTAGGAAACTAAAGACCATGGATGCACAGATAATTAACCCTTAGCACTGGCTTCATGTGCTGGATCCCTAAACACAGCGCAGCAAAGACTGCTCCAGCTCTGCTCTAAACGATTCCAAAACAATTTTTTTCCAACTTGAGGATAATTTTTTTCCAATGCAACAATTTTCTTGTTGACCCTGTAAGTGCTTTGCTCAACCTCAGCATTTGCTTGCCAGGCTGTGCATGTTTTTTCCAAGGTAACTTCTTGCCTTTAGCAACTTCAAGATACGTGGAAATCAATGTCAAAACTATAAACTTCCCAAATTCTTTTGGGAAAGCTTCTAAAAATGGCTGCAGAGGATTACAAGACTTAGATTAATTCGATAACAAGCCCTAAAAAAGCCCAAGCTACAGCAATACCAGTTCAGACACTTGGATGAGTCCCAGGCACCCAAGGAAGTTAAACACTCTTAGAAAAAAAATTGCAATATTCAGCACCTCTGAACGCACAAAGAGCTGCAGAGAGAAGCCAACATATTTTGTAATAACTAAGCAAATTTAGTGGTAGATTTGCGATTTGGTGGGTATTTGTTGAGTGGCAAATAAACCAAAGCAGCTAGTTACGTGTTGCCTAGCTGCAGCCTCTAATAGGAATTGCTTCCCTGCAGGTAAATCACTTTCTATTACTCCTAAGTACCCCAGGAAAAATACTAATTGAAAACACAGTTCTAATACTGTCCAGCTGGAAAACATTAGCTTAGGATGGAACTAGCTTGACACTGGCTGCCAACTGGCTATGGACAATGGAATAGGAAATTAATCTCTTGCAGACAAGACATCCCATTTTCCACTTCTCCTTTGTAACCTTCAAATCAACTCTTCATTAACCAACGGCTTTGATTCCCATGGGGAAAGAAAACCATCAGTGAATTCATGATAATGCAGGTCTGGCTTTCTTGCATTAAAATGAAGACTCAAATTTTGACATAGTGGATGGCAGAGGAACTGGAGGGCGGATACAACATCCAGCACCACAGTAACATTTCCCTCTTTTCTCGGCTAAGAGTTAAAGAACAGCCAGACCACAAAGCAACCACAGAGAAAAGTGCAGTTGTCCAATTCCGTATTGCCCCGGCCCACCTTCCTGCAGCTCCCTCCTGCCAAGAGCTTTTTCCCATGCAGGTGCAGAAGGGATGAGGAGAAAAACCCAAGTTGCTGGCTAGTGTTAATTCATAACACCCCATAGATACTCAGACTGGTTTTTCAGTTCTATTTAAATTCATTTCCATGCAGGAGCCAACAGGTCGGACTATCTCAGAAGCATCATTCCCCAAGTTGCTTCCAACCCACAGCCTTCCCGAGCCTCCTCTCCTTTTGTGAAACACTCCAGCCTTTTATGACTACTTTTACTCCCTACCCAAGTTCTCCAAGATGAGAAAAAACTAAATAAACCCCATAAAATTTAGTAACTCTCCTTGTCATGTAGACGTGTCCTTGTTCTGCACCCACATCTGCCAGCAGATGATGGCAGAGGTGCCTGCCCATGGCAGGTAGTTGGAATGGGATGATCTTTAAGTTCCCTTCCAACCTGAAACACTGACTCGATGATTTTATGCAGTTACCCATTGACACGACATTACAGGTCCACATTCATCTACTCAGCTCCAGATTACCATACCAGGTTTGTGCCATTTGCATGAATCAGACCGTCTCATTTGTGCCCAAAATTCACTAAGAAACATGTATATGAGTTATCAGCACAGAGGCAATTACCAGCTGATAATGATTTCTGGGTCTAAAAGAGGGTATTTCTCCACAGTCTTACTTATTATGCTCCAAATCAGCTTCTTCATCCATTCTAGAGTAACCCAAGGAGGCCAGACAAGATGAGGGCAGCAGAACAAGAGAAGAAATAACGCACTCATCAGAACTGAAGAGATCCAAGGTTTATCCTCGCTGTAGTTTGAGTGCAGACAACTTGTCAGAGATCAAAAAGTTTAGGACAGCTTTGTTCTAGCCTGATCCCGCAGGAGAGGCGTTTTTAGCTAGTTTACTTTCAGAAAACAGAAAAAGATGAAGGGAAGGGCCTCAGACAGACAGACTGCAACCCAAAACCATCAGCAGCCAGGCTATATCCTCCCAGATCTGCCTCCAGCCCCACGGCAACATCCATATGCATCCCATGTCTTTTTTGATGAGCAATGAAATAAAGGTTCAGTCTAATGTGGTGAGGGACAATCCAAGTGTGCAAGTGTGGATTCCCAAGTCTGGGTGAGCTATTAGAGGTAATGACTTCCAGTACCAGCCTCATGACAGAAGCAGGGAAATTATAAAAAAATCAGAAAATCTGAGGATCTGGAGTCAAAAGGAAATCACTGGGGAGGAGAACCAGTCAGAGCATCCAAGGGGAGGTCCAGATACTCAGTCACCCGAATTACTGAGGACCTTTGCAAATTTTACTTTACTTCCACTACGCTCCAAACCAGGGACAAGACAGGATGAGAGGAAACAGCCTAATGCTGCACCAGGAGAGGTTTAGATTGGAAATTAGGGAAAATGTCTTCACAGAAAGGGCTGTCCAGTCCTGGCACAGCTGCCCAGGGCAGGGGCGGAGTCCCCATCCCCAGAGGGATCTGAAAGCTCTGTGGATGTGGCACTTGTGGGGGCATGGGGCAGTGGTGGCTCTGGCAGTGCTGGGGGAGTGGTTGGACTCTGGTCTCAGAGGGATTTTCCAACCTCAATTATTCTGTGATTCAATATATTGAAAAGCTGTTTTTACACAGTGTCCACCCAGAACATGGAGCAGGACACCAATCAAGTGGAAAAGTATCAAAACTTGCCATGACAGACCATATTTACACATAAATAAGAAAGAGCTAAAGCTATATAGGCAACCTTAATGGTGGCATTTCCTGATACTCAGGCCAAGACTTAAAAATTATTACTCACCAAACAGAAGTTTTGGGGTCAGACTGCTTTCATGTGCTTTACAATAATTAAAAGATATGTATTTTTTAAAGAAAACCAGAACTAGCTCTCTTGTTATAGTAAGAGATTGTGAGAAACTTTAATATCTGGACTAATCATAGAATCACAGAATGATTTGGGTTGGAATGGACCTGAAAGATCATCTCATCCCACCCCTGCCATGGCAGGGACACCTCCCACTGTCCCAGGCTGCTCCAAGCCCCAATGTCCAGCCTGGCCTTGGGCACTGCCAGGGATCCAGGGGCAGCCACAGCTGCTCTGGGCACCCTGTGCCAGGGCCTCACCTCCCTGACAGGAAAGGACTTCTCCCCATTATCTAATCTACATCTATCCTTCTTAACCTTAGGGCCTAATGAGAAAGTCTTCCAAAAAACTTAAGTCTAAATAAAATAAAACAATCCAGCTGCCTTAGATGAGAAAGAAAAATAATCAGTGTTCTCAGGTTCTTCATTTTTTCTTTTTGTATAAAAGTCTGTGCTGGTCAAAGCATCACATCAAAAAGACCTTTGAAGTAATTCATCACCTGTTAAATATGCTTTTCCTAAAAATTCAACGTGTTGTGTGTAAGAATATGCCAGCCTGGTGTACGACAATGATTTCTTCATGCTCCTATTTGCTAATCACAAGATATATTGGAATATATATTTTTAATCAGACATATGTTAACACTATTACAGTACACAGACATGATTATATTCACGTTTGTTTTGAGATATCACGGGAAAGGGTTTCTATTTGCAGCACCTACAACTATTTCAGCCCAGTGTTCTCTGTTGTAAAGCTGAATTCTTCTCTATTTCAAAGCATAAAAACTAACAAGGCAAACCCAACACTTCAAATCCAACATCAGTATAACTTTAATCTGAACCAGCCCAAAAGTTATGAGTGAATACCTGAAGGGATAAAAGCAAATTAAAAGGCTACCTGTTGGACCTCCTGGGCTTACAGCTTCTTGCAGGTATATAAAAAAATGAAGGGATTTGGGATTATTGTGTTAAATATCCGTGGTTAATCGTGGTGAGGACCATCCCAAAGCCCCAGCTCTCACCTTTATGCTTCCCCCGATGAGATCTGGTGGCTCTTCATCTGTTTCTAAGGCAACGTTGATGGAGGCGAAGGGGCGACTTGCCATCTGTTGCATCTCACGCAGTAGTTGCTAATTTATTAAACAGAAAAATATTATCATCATATTGCTCCAACACAAAGATGAAAGACAAATGTATCTAAAAGGTTTTGCCCAATACAACGGGGTATCAATGACTATGGAAAAATAACCTCCAGGGGTTTTAACGGGCTTAAGAATACAGATAATGGTAAATATTCACATTACTACAATTTAAGAAATTATTGGAAGTAAAGCTGAATGCACAATGTGAGCCTGACACGTCTGGGAGGGAAAACGATCTGACTGCGTCTCCATAAAGCAGTTATTTACTTTTTAAGCTGTTGTTTGTCATCACCTGTCTGATTCCATAGGATTTGTGGGAATCATTTTAAAATTAAACTAGCAGCAGTATATAACTACTAGAAGAACGAAGTTGCTATTTTTTATAACAGCACCAGCAAAATGCTGTCAGGCTTCTATTGAATAATCCTCTTTCTTTTTTGTTTCCTTGCTGAATACAGAAAAAGGCAAACATGTCCTTATTGCAAAATGTTTTATTAAAATAAAAAACCTTTTCCTGGGCAAATCCCCACAAGCCCTCATGACACAAGACATCTTTTTATTGTGCTCTTAAGCACTTCTAAGCATTACGATGCAGCTTCCCCTGTTCTAACGCAAAAAAAAATAGATACTTTCTACACAGCTGGGCTGGAAACAGCATTTCAGTTTCAGCTGAGCTGTGGACACACTTCTTTTTGGCTCCAGTGACTAATCTCAGGCGAGACAGAAGCCAGAATTCCCTGAAGCAAGGGGTCCAATGGGACTCTGTGTCTCTGTTTAATAAGGGAAGAGGCAAACACTTTGTACAGAATGTGAAAACCCAGTGCTCTTAACCTTACATGCAGAAACTGCCCAAACCTTCTGTACAGCTTTACACATTTACCATCACTACTTACTACAGCAATACCAGTTATCCTCTACTTTTAAGCTAGACTGAGGCACCACCAACGCTCTCTAGAATTCTCACCACCACCACCCACATTTTCCTATTAATTCTGGGCAATCTGACACTCCAAGCCCAAACTGATCATTTACAGCGCTCAAAAAGTGCTACAGAAAACACCACAAAATGCATGGCGCCCCAAATATCCCCCAGCCAGCACAGCTGAAGGTGAAAGGAAGGTGCCGTTACCCAGCAACATTGCTTGGACAGAACTAATTCACAGAATCACCAAATCCCAGAATGGTTTGAGCTGGAAGGGACCTTAAGGATCATCCAGTTCCACCCCCTTCCTGGGCTCAGGCCCTGCCCGTCCCTCTGGTGCCACTGCTGGGCCCCGGAGCAGAGCCTAGTCCCTGCCTGGAGCCCTCCCTGCAGCCGGGGACAGCCAGGGACAGCCAGGGCTGAGGGGCCCTCTCAGCTGGGGCTCCTCTCAGGGAGCTGCAGCTCCCTCAGCCTTTCCCAGGCAGGGAGATGCTCCAGGCCCTTCCTCATCTCTGCAGTCTCCTCTGGAGCCACTCCAGGACATCCATGTTCTCCCTCCTGTCCTGAGGAGGCCAGAACTGGACACAGCATTCCAGATGTGCCTCACCAGGGCTGAGCAGAGGGGCAAGATCCCATTCCTGAGCTGCTGGCACTGCTTCTCCTGCTGCCTCCTGGGATCCCACTGGCCTTCCTGGCCCCCAAGACACACTGCTGGCTCAGGGACAGCTGGCTGTCCACCAGGACCTGGTGGTTGTTCCTCCCCAGGTGCAGGACCCCTGCATTTGCCCCTGCTGAATTTCAGAAGGTTCCTCTCTGCCAATCTCTCCTACCTGTCGAGGTTCATCTGAAGGGCAGCACAGATCCCTCGGGAGGCCTGGCCACTCCTCCCACCTCTGTGCCATCAGGGAACTGCTGAGGAGGCACCAACCCCTCATCCAAATCACTGATGAACCATCAAACAACACTGGGCCCAGTACAGACCCTTGGGGGACACCACTAATGACAGGCCTACAACTAGACCCTGTGCCACTAATTACGACCCTCTGGGAACCTTTTTTGGTCTTTGCTTTGCCAAATCACCTGTAATTTTGAGACTTTTTCAGTGCAGAAAACTAGAGGACTGTCTCTGTAACTTGGGGGTGCAGGCAAGGCATGATGAGGTCAATGCAGATAAGCTTGGGGGGTGTATGAGCTTCCATGGCTCTCAGTCTAGTTAAAAGAGCTGTAAAATTTTACTGCCATAAAAGGCATGTGATAAAGTTTTCCTTAATTTTTGAAAGAAAAAAAGAAAGGGGGGGAAAAAAGGCATTTTGAGCAGATTGTAGATACTGTCACTAAGCAAAAACCCAACAAATCCACAGAAATGGAGTGTTCGTAAGCAAACTTGTGTGTAGCTCACACTTGGGTAAAAGGACACGAGGAGTGTTCGGGTATTTAAAGCACACCAGCAGATTGCAGACGAAAGCAAGTGTGAAACAGATTGCTGGGTTGTTGTT
The DNA here is from genome assembly GCA_013397865.1 of Struthidea cinerea. Lineage (NCBI taxonomy): Eukaryota > Metazoa > Chordata > Aves > Passeriformes > Corcoracidae > Struthidea > Struthidea cinerea. The sequence goes on along the minus strand of VZTI01000771.1, from coordinate 130,126 downwards.
CCTGTAATTGTCCCCTTCAGCTATCGCAAAGTGCTTTGTTTAATGGCTATAAAATCAATGAACAAGCTGTCCTGATGAAGATGTCCAAGAGACTGACGAACTAAAAGCTATTAGTTCTTCAAAGGAAGTTATTTTACTAAAGAAAATGTGCAATTTGCCAACATGACTCCTATAGAAGTCAAAAGTAGCTTTGAGAATATAGAAACACAGAATGGTTTGGAATGGAGGGGATCTCAAAGATGATCCAGTTCCACCCCTGCCATGGGCAGGAACACCTTCCACCATCCCAGGCTGCTCCAAGCCCCAATGTCCAGCCTGGCCTTGGGCACTGCCAGGGATCCAGGGGCAGGCACAGCTGCTCTGGGCACCCTGTGCCAGGGCCTCCCCACCCTCACAGGGAACAATTCCTTCCCAATATCCCATCCATCCCTGCCCTCTGGCAGTGGGAAGCCATTCCCTGTGTCCTGTCCCTCCAGGCCTTGGCCCCAGTCCCTCTCCAGCTCTCCTGGAGCCCCTTCAGGCCCTGCAAGGGGCTCGGAGCTCTCCCTGGAGCCTTCCCTTCTCCAGGGGAACATTCCCAGCTCTCCCAGCCTGGCTCCAGAGCAGAGGGGCTCCAGCCCTGCAGCAGCTCCGGGGCCTCCTCTGGGCTCTCTCCAGCAGCTCCACGTCCTTCTGCTGCTGGCCCCAGGGCTGGGGCAGCTCTGCAGGTGGGGTCTCACGTGAGCATCAAAATGCCCAAACCAGGTAAAATCAGAGGTCCAGGATGCAACCAAAGCAGCAAATGCCTAAGGGAACATCCTTTTCCTAACACCAGCTTCTGGTGTAGCACAAGTCATGTTACAAAGTTCCCCCTAAAAATTAAGAATTAATTTAAGAAATAATTGTTCCCTAACTTGAATGTCACTCTCTCCCCCAAGGCTTGTACCATGCCTGTTTAACCCAGACACATATCTATCCTCCAATATTTGTTTGGTGTGTCAAAATTTTAATTAAAAGATTTTCAGATGCTGTAAGGGAGCAATTGTAACTTTTCCCCAGTCAAGAGGCTGAGCATGGCTTTACAAGTCAGCAGCTGCTAACATCTAGATACCCCAGTACCTGCCTTTCCCTCACTCCTAATGATGGGCTTTCTGAGATTTCAGATAATGAACCTCAACACTCTTTCAAGCCAACCCTTGTTTTCCAGATGACACGATTAATAGGACAGCCTGGGAATATTTAAAATCACTTAGGAAGAGGATTTTAAAGGCAAAACATTTGACAGGCTTAGAAAGAAATCACATCAAAAAGCCTGTCCTGGAATACACCTCTGGCATTTAATATTTAAATAACTGCAAACTGTGAGAATGTGCACAACTTCTATTTGCATTGAGCTTGATTATATTTCCATATCACAGAATCATGGAATGGTTTGGGTTGGAAGACACCTTAAAGACTATCTTGTCCCACCCCCTGCTATGGTTCCACCTTCCACTAGACCAGGTTGCTCCAAGCCCAGTCCAACCCGGCCTGGAACCCTTCAAATACAGTGATTCCTACCAGGAATATTTTAAATTCACACATGTTGAGTAATGGACAATCTAAAATGAAGAGTGTGTTACTGATGGGAGAAAAACCTCCTGAGGAAGTGAGGAAAGCCTTGCCAGGCAGTAGTGCAGGCTCTCACGGAGAAGACAAACAGCCATTCAGGTTACCAGGTTAATTGACTAATATAACCTATGCCGTGCTTCCTGACAAGAAAAGCCTGGACATTTTATTCCTACCATAAAACAGCCACCAGGCTCTGTATAACCATCCTGTTACATCTATCTCAGCAACTGCCCTCTGCAGAGACTATTTCATGAGGAGCACAGGGCTCCAGGAGCTTTGGGGATAGGGCTCTGATATTTGCAGCCACGAAATAATGGTGGTTTTTCCAGAAGAAAGGCACACATTCTGGATTTTATTTGCTCCTTATGAAGAATGGCTTTAAAAACAAGCTTATCAAAACAGCCATCTCGAACTCTTAATAAACTCCAGTATTTACATGAGCAATTTGTCTCAAGTTTTTCTGAAGAAGGAAAACACACCAGGAAGGAAACCAGTAGGAACTCAAGGAGGACAGTAGTGAAGTACTGGTACAGGGTGCCCAGAGAAGCTGCAGCTGCCCCTGGATCCCTGGAACTGTCCAAGGCCAGGTTGGATGGAGCTTGGAGCAGCCTGGGATGGTGGAAGGTGTCCCTGCCCACAGCAGGTGGGGGAATGAAATGAGCTTTAAGGTCCCTTAGAAGCCAAACCATTCTATGATTCTATGATTTTAGAACCATGGGTGTGTTAAGCGAGCAGCAGGCATGAATGAGCTTTCATTTTAATGGAGAGTAAAAGCACAGCAAGCAGGATCCCACAGGAAGGGGAGAAAATTGCAGCAGGCAGGTGTATTCAGGCCAGGCAGCCTGAGTATGTCTGCTGGTATGTCTGGTACCATTACACAGCCCACAGTCAAAGGAGGTGAACTTCAACAAGGGGAGACAGAGAAGACTGATGGTCTGATCAACAGTGGGTTTTGCCCCAGGAAATTCGTAGGTCTAATTTTTCAAGGTATTTCTGAAATTCAGATATTTCTGGACCCACAGGTTGCTCTTTTTAGAAGTACAGCCACTCCAAGCATCCTGAGGACATACATTTGGTTTGAGAAGAACATTCGTTGAAGACATTCCAACAGAGCAAGCTACACATTCCTTTACTTTGCTAGAATCACAGAATCATTAAGGCTGGAAAACCCTCTAAGACCATTGAGTCCAACCATTAACCCAACACTGCCAAGGCCACCAATAACCCACATCCCCAAGTGCCACATCCGCATGGCTTTGAAATCCCTCTGGGGATGGGGACTCCACCACTGCCCTGGGCAGCTCTGCCAGGACTGGAAAGCCCCTTCTGTGAACAAATTTTTCCTTATATCTACCCTAACCCTCTCCTGGCACAGCTTGAGGCTCTTTCCTCTCATCCTGATGAGACAAGTACTATTAGAAGTCATCCTTAAATATTCATATGACAACCTTCAAGGCTGCAATGAATTTTAGATGGTGCCTCAAAGATACGGTTATAACCAAGCCCCTGCTGAACTGGGTCTCTGATCCTGTAGTTCTGTACCACCACGGAAAAAATCAAGCTTCCCCCATGAACAAGCAAAATCACGCCGTGTCCTCCATGCTGTCCACAGCCAACCTTAGAACCCAGGAGAATCCAAAATCAGCGGTGTGCTCTGAGCCACACACCTGTCCCTATTGCAGGGATAGACCAGTCCACTGGCCTAAAACCCAGAGCCCTCACAAACCACAGCGAGCCTACAGAAAGTCCCAGCTCCAGCGTCACAGCGAGGGGAGAAAGATAAGGAAGATGTAGATGATTAGAGGGATGGAACACCTATGAGTAAAGGCTGAGTTGGTTGGGGTTGTTTGGACTGGTATTTTGAGCTTATTCCTGCAAATGCTTTTGCTTCAAGGGCTCAATTTAAATTCAGCAGGCAGCATGTCCCACTTATGCACAAATAACTATTTCCGTATGCACATAAACTATCAACACCCTATTTTCAAGCACAATTAATTTAGCTGGGAGACACGTCCCAGAACTCACCTGTAATGACATCTCCCAAAACTGCAGCTTGCAGGCTGCTGACAATCAGTGTGGAAAGGGGACACCACCCTCACCGGGTTCCCCAGGACCTATGGAGAAGGTTCCAGCCCTGGTGGCAGTGGCAGCTCCAACAGGTGCTCAGGCCCCATGGTTTCATGCAATGGTTTAGCTTGGAAGAGACCATAAAGACCATCTAATTCCAACCCCCTGCCATGGGCAGGGACACCTTCCACTATCCTAGGGTGCTCCAAGCCCTGTCCAACTTCCAGGGATGGGGCAGCCACAGCTTCTCAGGGCAACCTGTGCCAGGGTCTCACCACCCTCTCAGCCAGGAATTTCTTCCGAATATCCCATCTAACCCTGCCTTCTGTCAGTGGGAAGCCATTCCCTGTGTCCTGTCTCTCTATCCCTTGTCCAAAGTCCCTCTGCAGCTCTGCTGGAGCCCCTTTAGGCCCTGCAAGGGCTTCTAAGGTCTCCCTGGAGCCTTCTCTTGTCCAGACTGAACCCCCCCAGCTCTCCCAGCCTGGCTTCATAGGAGAATCACTGTACATTACTTGGAAGTAACACATAGATCCTGCTGTAGGAACATTTGCTTTATGTCATTGTAACTTGGTGACCCTGGGGGGAAGGGGAGAAGACAATGGAGTTACCTTCCAAAAGAAAAACTGGCATCAGCAAAAAATAAACATACAAGCCATAAATATTCCATGAAGATGAGCCACAGAGTCTCAGAACTAAGTGATTTAAAGCATTTAACTACAATTACACTAACTACCATGTAAGTCAACAAACAAACAATTTTCTCTGATGCTTTCATCATCACTGAAAATTAAGTTTTTAAGCCCCTAGAGCAGTGCACATATTAATGTTAGCTAATTAGTTTTGTAACTGACTTTGCAGGCTATGTTGAAAGAGAGAGGAGGAGAGAATTAATGTTCAAAACCTTCTCAACAGGCATTTCCACACTTCAGAACTATAACAAACCAGAAAGCAAAGCTGCTGGGAAGTTGCCTCATGCTGAAATGACAGAAGATATTTAATTCAGGGCTGATTAAGATAAGCAAGTTATTCACCATAATCATGCCTAGTAGGAGGGCATAGAAATCCTAACCTTTAAAAAGAAGAATAAGATAATTTCTTTTTAAAAGACCAGAAGGATCTAGTCCACGCAGACTAAAATATACACCAATACCTGATAATTACACAATAGCACAATGAAGCTTTGGCTCGGCAGAGCTCTTCTGGAATAAGTACACAACACTCCTTCTCTCCCTAATTTTTCAAAATAACTAAATTAGATACCTGTACAGCTGATGCCTACCATCAGAAAGAGACCTTGGGAGTCTGAACAAGAACAGCTTCAATACACCTGCAGTCATGAGCTTTTTTTAAACACGGTTGAACGCTCCTAAAGATGGGCTTGATAGAATCATAGCATCATGGAATGGTTTGGGTTGGAAGGGACCTAAAAGCCGATCCAGTTCCACCCCCTGCCAAACAGAAGGTTCTATCCAATGGGTTGGCATCCCAAGGATGATACTTCAGCTTCATCTAATTTCATACTCCAGCTTCATCTTTGTTCGAGTTCCCACCAGTTCTTTTTTGGGATATAAAACCAACTTAACTCTTTAGCACCAACGCCACTGAGACAAGAGCTCAGTTGTCTGCTAGCGCCATGTCTGTGACTGCCAACCCAATCTGATAGTGTCCTACATGGAGAGATTAAAGATCCAACTGGTCAGCTGGAACTGGCCATCTGCAAGTTCCCCCGAGACGAGCTCCACCAGGCACAGAAGTGACAGGAGCATGTTCAAACAAAAACAGACCATCAATTTCCCCCCTAAGCGGGAATCTCCTGTCAACACTAATATTTTGGGATGTTTTTCCTCTTCAGGGCATCTCTTATTTCTGCTACAGTTTCCTTCAGTTGGTGACCAAAGCCACATGGATCACTGCGGAGCACACAGTGCTTGTATTTTGGAAAAAGCCTCCTGGCACTGTGAGCTGGTTCCCATTCATGGATTTTAAATTTAGGGAGAGCGGAAAGTTACGATTATTTGATCTGACCTCCTGCCTAGTACGAGACACTGAATTGCACCATGTGATTGACCTAGAAAAGGTCCTTCCAAAAGCACTGATTCTGAGAGCCATGTTTCTAAAACTATAAATCATTGGCATTGCCACTCTTGCCATTAAAAAGAAGAGGAAAAAACCCCAGTTTTTCACTTTTTTACAGTTGCAGACATTGGGTGTTACAGACTGGTTTGGTGTGGAAAGGACCTAAAGTTCATCTAATCCAATCCCCTGCCATGGGCAGGGACATACTGTTTAAACTTCTGGCAGATCCTTTAGAAGATCCTCATCCCATCACGAATCTTCTATGATTCCTTTCCACAGCCGCTGATTCGCATCACCAAACCTCAATATGTTCTTCCTTGGAGAAAATGAGGAATTTGTGATGCTTTAAACTCTTGCTTATCTTCCAGATAACAAATTAATGTGTTAATTTGTCCAGTGTTGTTCTCCACCATCTGCAACACCCAAAACATTGCTGAGAGTAGTGTGGACACAGTACTCCAATAACTTGTTACACCTGATAGTAACACTGCGCTCTGATTTTACTACTCATAAATGCAGGAAATGGAAATTTACATACAGTTATTAGAACACCACGGCCACCATTACTTCAGTCTATTGTCCTGGGAATAGCTATTCTGGGAAGTAAACCCACCTTAACTGCACAAATAAAAGATAATCAGGCTTATGTTTCCCACTGTAAAGAGAGAAATTAGTGTGCTCACCATGTGACTTGACCTCCTCAGTCACCTGCTGGCTGTGATTTCTCACTCCTCCAATTCTTGTTTTCTCTACAAACCACCCCAAACTGAAGCTTAATATTTTCATTTTGCTGACAGACACCAAATAGTGCTGTCAGTGCTAGGGAACAAGAAGGTCTACATGGCAAATGACTGCTGTGAGCTTGGAGAAGACACTAGTAAACCCTCCGAAGCACCTGGCACTGCCCAAATCTAGAGATATGTGTTGCCAGACCTTTTAATATTTCTGCATACGTTTGATACCAAATCCCTTGGAGCAGATCCTGGTCCAAAACACCAGTGGAGACTCTAAACAATGATGAAGGGCCTGAATTACAGTTAGTTTGAAAATATTTCAGATCTAAAGCTTTTTCTTTGACCAAGGATGCCCTTAATCACAGTCTGAGAGAGAAGATCTAAGAGATGAATGAAATACTAACACGTGAGAGCAGGAAGGGGAAGAAAAGGAAGGCAGGGCAATAAAGAATACACAGCACACATCCCTTAGAACATCTTTGCTGTAAAAAACACAGAAATTTGCTTGCCTACATAGTATTCCGTGTGCATGGATGTTACAGAGGAGGATGCCAGTGGAAACAGAAGCACTACTAAGTTTTGAATACACTTGGGAGGGAAAAAGGTTTCAGCAATGACGTCAAGAAGAAGGATAATTCCTGCAGTAAATCAATACACAAACCCCATCCTGAATAACTGGGTGACTCGCGGAGTAAAAATATTCAGTCTTAGATAGTGTTGGCAAGAAAGGAGGCAAAATATAAATCATTTAATGTTAAGGGTAAAATTGAGCTCTAGACAGCCAAATTTAGTTATCTCTATCGGTCCTTGCTATCGATACTCCCACCACATTCCAGAGAGGCACAGAGTGATCCAGCTGACCCTCACCACCCTGGGTCAGCCATGCTCCCTTTGCTGGGAGGGAGCTATTCCTTGCTCCAAGTGAAGGAAACAAAGCAGACTGAGGGTGAAGAGAAGAGGATTTGGATGCAAAAACAGAACAATAGGACAGGAAATTCCTGACAGCAGATGAGCATATTAAAATTCTAACATCATGCTCATACTTTGTGCATTATTCTCTATTACCACCTTGATTCCTTTAACATGTCATTTTCTATAGACAAGACAGAAAGGTTTCCTATCCCTATTTCCTAATGTCATTCACCTCATTCTAAGCCTCCTATAAAAGCTGCCTTTTTATTTCTATTTTCCCTTTTTAAGATGTCTGAAGATATTCAAATGTGGGGCTCAATGGCAAGGGAATAAACACACAGTTTACAACCCCAATGCCTGATACGACACAAATCATTCCCATTTTTACTTCAGGTCCAGTTTTACACTCTGCAAGGTCTGAACTTTCGCTCAGTGTTCCAGACTCAGTTTCCTACAAGTACACACTGGCTACGCCGTGTTTGCACACCCAACAGACCCTTCAGTCAGGAGGCTGAGAAGCACTGACACGGACACGTGCAAGCAGCTGGCGAGAGAAGTGTAGCTGAAACACAAAAGAGGAAAGAAGTCCGGAGAATCTTGTATATCCCACAAGATCCTGATGGAGACTTTGGATTTGTAGCATGCTGCCTTTTCCATAAGGAGCAAAGTAAACTTGGTTTCAACCAAATGATGCTGCTGTGTTCCATTACAGCCACACCTAGCACAGCTGCATGCCTTCTCCCACCACATTTTCCAAGCAATTCTGGCTGAGTAATTTTGGCTACTAAACCTGTCAGCACACTCCTTTTTCTGCCCTACACATATCTCAGAACGAGCCTCAGCGATCAGCTTTTCACTCTGCACTGTGGGAAGAAGTTGGGCACTTTCAATGCTTCTGCTGGAAGCAGATGTGATGGATAGCTGGGAATTACCTGCACATTGCATCATATTTTACTGACTTCTGGGTTAGGATTAGAGAACAAGCACATGGCAAACAGGTGATTGTAACTTGGCTACTGCTAAAAATACAGCCCAAACCAGAGGAAGATCTTCCTTCAGGGCTGCAGCATTTTGTAGAATGATGGAACGGTTTGGGTTGGAAGGGACCTTGAAGATCTTCTAGTTCCAACCCCTGCCATGGGCAGGGACACGTTCCACTAGACCAGGGTGCTCCAAGCCCCGTCCAGCCTGGCCTTGGACACTTTCAGGGATGGGGCATTGATCATTATTTTTAACTACTAAAGAGACCTTTGCTTTGGTTTACTGAGAATCAGTACAAAGAAACTCTACCTTCAAGGTATAAAATCATCTTAGATAACAAATTTTTGGGTGGACTTTTGTTTCTGGAGATAGTCTTTATTAATATATGTAATTATGGCACGATGAAGATTTTAAACTGTTTCCTCAAGGTTTACAAGTATTTCTAACAGAAGATGAATGGAACAGCAGAGATCCATGAATTACAAGATAGAGTCACTGCATAAAAAGAGAGAGCAAGATAAATAACAGCAAAAGACAGGAATGCTCCTGGAAAACACCACCCTGATGAACTGCCTGTCAAACAGCCACACATGTAGATTGAATTTAGACTGAAACATGCCAATATGTTGCCAGTACTCCAGCTTTTTTTTTTCCTTAAAACGTGCATCAGACTGTAACTTAATTTATAGAGACATTTCTCACTTAGGCCACTGCTCAAATACTTTAACTGAGCTCCAAAGCACAGTATTTACTTCTCAGTCTATATTCCTTATACATTCCTAGATAACATTTAACCCCAGGAGCCACAGGGAATGTTATGCTGACTCCAGCTTCGTTTCTTGCCAAGAAAGCAAGCAGGAAAAAACCAGCCGCCCTAGTAAAAATTTATCTACCTTCAGAGAATACAGAAAACCTCAAAGACTTCCATTATGTCCAAGATTAAGGGTTATCTGTTTGAAAAGCAATGATTATATTATGCAGCGAGTTCACCAGTAAGAGCAGAAACATCTGAAGCAGAAAGAGGAAGAAGAGGAGAAGGGTTATCAGACATCATCCTGCTTTATTACCAGAGAGGAGCTCCTCGTATGGAATAAATTCGTATTATTCACACCACTGCACTGCAAAGTACAACCAGCTACAGATTTTTTAAGATATGCAGGAAACAGGGACTTGCAAAGAATTCCAACACTGAAAAAATTAATACCCCACATCCTGTTGATCAACTCCTATGTGGGAACAAACCACTCTTGAACAGAACGGTGACACGGCTGGATGTCTGCAGCTGCCAAGAGCTTCATCCCAGCAGGACCGCTGGGAGGAAAACCTATAGGAATGGGCAGATCTCACCTGAAAATCCCAAAGCAGGGGAGAAACACACCTTATTCCTTAGGGAATCTGGCCTCAGGCTATGACATATAGATAAGTACACACAGAAAGTGCATATGGACTTTCTTGAACAATGTCTGGCTTCTCTCATTTTGCATAGAAATAAACAGATTAAAACAAGACAAAGCTCCTAAAAATAATTCCAGGTGCAGCCCAGCCCAACCTCTGACACCTGTACATTATGCAGGGCTCTCCTTCCATGCTTTTAGCACTTAGCACACCAGGAAAACCCGATGAATGTGTGGTTGGTTGCTTGTGGCACACAGGACTTCTCTACAAACACAGCTCAGGTATTTGGCATTTGTGCTGAAAAATGAGGACTAAGGACACATTCTGTGTGCCACAACAATTGGCCACCTCACCCTGGCCACCCTGAGTGCTTTGGGTGGAACAGGAAATCACGTTCCATTGAGAAGCAAGAAAAGAAGGTAGTGAAAAAAAAAAAATCAGTGATAAACAAGGAGGAATCAGATTTTGGGGTTGTAAAGCATGAAGTTATTCACATGATGCAAACACAAAAAGTTGTGAAGCTGGTTTGGACCATGGGTAGGTGAAGAAGAAAAAACTTTGGCTCTAAAATTCGCATTTTTAAGTAGTAAACTACAGCTTTCTAAATCCTGGGTGGCTTCCCCACCTTCTTCTTATGCTCCTAATGTTCCATGGGGGAAAAAACCAACCACCCAAAATATCTGAATAAGGCCTAATTTGAAAATGGGGATTTGACTTCTTTTTTTAACATATTAAAGCAAGAGCTAATGTTTCTATTTTCTGTTTCCTATTTTGAAACAGATGTGAAGAATCTCCTAATTTATGTGGTTTTGTACTTATGCTGTCTAGAAATAGAAGTTCTGTGGATTCAGGATATTCACCCCTATTTTTTTGGTGCTTCACAGAAACTGCAGCATCAGGATACTAAAATAACATAATTGATCACTGAAACTGTAATCAAAAATACACTAAAGGCCTAAACAGCAGCATTAACTGAATTAGCTTAGCCTTCAATTTAAGGTTAATGTGATGCATATGTGAATAAATACTAGCGAGAACTATTAAAAAGACATTTAAGGAACAACATTTTATCCCTCTCACCTCTCTCCGTCGTGATGCCCAGCAACTTTGTTTAATCTTCCAAACCACAGCTGCCACCAGGAGCAATGACAGGAAACAACTGGAAAGGACAGGAGAAAAAAAAAATAGAAAACAATATTTTATTGCCCTTGTTCATAACATGCTGGCAGCTGAAAAACTCTAGGAAATGAAAAATTAAAATAATAATTAGAGATACATTGATGAAAGATAATCCAGCACAGTTCAGTGCTTGTGACACCCAGTGAGGAACGACACAGTTATTTTCAGGGAAAACTGTTGTTCCAAAGTTCTCTATTTGACTTCCTTAAATGACAGTAAGGGTGAAAGATTTAATGAGATTCAAGAAGTCACTACTGCCTATCTCTGGTGATGTTTTAAGTGAGAGGATAACCTCCAAAATGAAAAGCCTTGAAAGAAGAAGAGAAAATTGATTATTATTTCTTTTCCAAGTTACAAAAATAAGATACAGTGTAAAGCAGGTGAATTCTTTTAAACAGGCTGTTGCAGAACTACAGGCATTTCTGCATTTCCCCAAATCTATATCGGTTTTCTTCAGTCAAAAGAGGGGGAAAAAAGGATGAATGGATTTATGAATTTCTAGGGAAAATGCAAGGAAGCAGATATAACAAGAAGTAGTAACAGTAATACTAACAACAACAACAACAGTAATAATAATAATAGTAATTGTATTGACAGTTATGATCTTATCACACTGAACACCTAATGAGCAACTTCAAGGCACACAAGCTAAGGATAAAATCTGAACCCCAGCAGAAGCCTCTTTCCTAAAGGACTGCACTGATGGGTTGCAGAAAACCTCTGCAAACCTCTTCGCATGGTCCAGCACATACTGAAAGACAGTTTAAAGGCAAATTTCCATTGAAAGGAGATTAACCCGAACAGATGACTTATTTGCTCAAGTGCAGCATTCACATTAAGTGCTGGGATCTGGATGCTCCAACGGGGATTTCTTTTGAAGAGAGACTTTGCAAAGGACTGCAAAGATGTTCTCACACTCCACCNGGGGGGGTCGGGCTCTGCTCCCAGGGAACAGGGACAGGAGGAGAGGGAACGGCCTCAGGCTGGGCCAGGGGAGGCTCAGGGTGGGTATTGGGGAAATTCCTCCCTGGAAAGGGCTGTCCAGGCCTGGCACAGCTGCCCAGGGCAGGGCTGGAGTCCCCATCCCTGCAGGGATTTCAAAGCCGTGTGGATGTGGCACTTGGGGACATGGGGCAGGGGTGGCCCTGGCAGTGCTGGGGGAGTGCTTGAACTCGATGATCTCAGAGGGCTTTTCCAACCTAAATGATTCTGTGATACCATCATTTGGAAATACCTATAATTAAAAACCAGGACAGACAGCAGGAACCATTCCCTGAGAAATGCAAAAGGTGAGGGGACTGTTCTTGCTGCCGCATCACCATCTACAGACTACATGTTATGAGAACTCCACGGATTGGGCACAGACACCCAAAGGCAGCCACTCAGTGATGGGATTACATTTTTCAGGCTTAGATATGCACAGAAACATGCTTTACTATCACATAGCACACAGCATTAAAAAATTTGCACTTGTTTGACTTCGTGCTCCTGGCACAGGGTGCCCAGAGCAGCTGTGGCTGCCCCTGGATCCCTGGCAGTGCCCAAGGCCAGGCTGGACACTGGGGCTTGGAGCACCCTGGGATAGTGGAAGGTGTCCCTTGTGACATGGCAGGGGTGGAATGAGATAAGCTTTGCGGTCCCTTCCGACTCAAACCAGTCTGGGATTCTATGACTTCATCATCGAAATATCTGCACAGCTTTTAAAGACTCCTACAGTGCCCATTTCTGCATAAATTTAAGGAGGAGTATGGAGAGATTTGTTTTGTCTCTTTCATTTTAAGAAATCACTTCAACCACATTTTCTCTAAATATTAAAATCTGACATTCTTGCACTGTAAAAGCCTGGCGTTGTTTCTGCAAACACAGATAATTTAGACAAGCATTTTAATGGCTACTTTCCTTTTCTAAAGGTACTGGATTACTACTGAGTTTTGCAGTAAAAAACCAATGCGCCTACAGTAACTAAGAGGTACAGACATTAAATCTTTAATTGCTATTTGGTTAAAGAATCATAGAATGTCTTAGTTTCTATGACAGGACCCATAAAGATCAAGTCCATTTCCCTGCTCTTCGCAGGACAGAAGCAAACATGCATCGTCCAGGACTGAGGATTTCATACCATCAGCTTGCTATTTCTCATAGCAGACTGTCCATAGCACCTGGAAACAGTATTTCTCTCCAGCAGAAGGTTACACTTGTATGAGATGCATTTTCACTTATTTCACACTTGCATGGGCACAACTGAATGAAGGAATAGAAAAACTTTTGAGTGCTCACATTTCTTGGGATTCACAGAATCACGGAATGGTTGGGTTTGGAAGGGACCTTAAAGCCCACCCAGTTCCACTCCCTGCATGGGCAGGGACACCTCCCACTATCCCAGGTTGCTCCAAGCCCCGTCCAACCTGACCTTGGACATTTCCAGGAATGGGGCATTAAATTCCTGTTAGCTACCCACAGCACAAATGCCACCACACTTAATGGCTTTGCTAAGCTTTTTTTCCTTCTTTTAAGCTCCCTTTTCCTTCAATAAATCTAAACATGCTCCCTGAAGAGCAAAAATCCAAATTGTATCCTTGCAAACCCAGCTCAGCCCAGCCATGAGCTAAATCTTTGGTCTGCTTTGTTTTCAGTAACGCTTTAACATCCTTACACAAATGGAGAATGAAAATACAACAAAATTTTCAAGGCAGTGGGGGAAAGTGATCCTGGCTCCACATTACATTTAACCATGAAAAAGAAATATATTCAAAATATCTGCAGGAGTGCCCAGGACAGGCTGCCAAAGCCAACACCTGCCAGACAATTGTCTTTACCTCGTGACTCCAGCAAGAAGCTTCATTTCAGAAGAAAGCATTCAAACTGCCAGAGGGCAGGCTGGGTGGAATATGGGGAAGAAATGCTTCCCTGTGAGGGTGGGGAGGCCCTGGCACAGGGTGCCCAGAGCAGCTGTGGCTGCCCCTGGATCCCTGGAAATGTTCCAGGCCAGGTTGGATGGGGCTTGGAGCAACCCAGCATAGTGGAAGGTGTCCCTGCCATGGAACTGGACGGGCTTTAACGTCCCTTCCAACTCAAACCATACCATGATTTTATGATTTTAGATGCAGTTTATATGCAACATAAGCTGCTGCCACGGCTTATCCGTGGTTTACCTCCTCAATACACCTTTATTTGGGGAAACAAGATGGAAGTCCAAAGGGCAGAGGAAAAATGCACCAATGGCAAAATGCCATTAATCTCAAGCACCTCTGTTAAATTACCTATTCCAGAGGAGTTTCTCCAGGAGGTGTTTCTCAGGAGGTCAGGGATACAGATGAACCTGCATTGTGGCACCCACAGCCAGCAAATCAACAAGGTCTCCACCTTTACACAGTAACACGCTCCAGTCACATGTATCGATCAGACAGCTCCGGAAATACACACACCAAATGGAAGATGCACGTCAAAACATGCTTAACTGCTATAAGGATGGCCCTTTTTAGGAAAAAGGTGGCCTCAGCAATTTGAAAACTGTTGGACCTCTTATTTTGGGTTGATTTCACAGAATCACAGAGTCATTTATGTTGGAAAAGACCTCTAACATCATCAAGTCCAACCATTAACTCAGCACTGCGAAGGCCACCACTAAACCATGTCCCTGGGTGCCCCATTTACAGTGGCACTGTAAATACGTCTCCCCACGTATTATTTACTCCCTCGGAGAAGAAGGCTAGAGTGGAGAACTAAGAGGATCACCCTTATTACTAAATCCCCTTTCCAAAATGCAACACTGCACAAGTCTGCATGTCCCAGAGTCTTTCATTGGTTTCCCTTTCCTGCCCATTTCTGGCATCACAGCCAAGATTTTTGAGAGAAAACACAGCAAGGAATTAACAATTAAAGACTAATAAAAACTTCTCCTAAAACGCTCACCACAGTACCCTTGTATTTCAGAGGAACAGCACCATACATCTCTGTATTGTCACAAGGAGGCAGCAAATATCCACAAAAGCTATAAAATCACTAAGGAAATATATTTTCCCTCTTGAACTAACAACCCTTGGAAGCACTCGGGGAGAAATAAAAGGCAGAGCCTGCTGCAGTCCATCACCTGCTGGAAGAGCCCCAGGGGTAGAGCAACGTCAAGATCTATTGTTGCGTTTACTCAGCCTAAACCATCCTGAAATAAGTTAAAAGACCTGATTTGAGCATCAGTAGCTTTAGAGAAGTTTTTTTTTCCTACTTTCTCTGGGAAAGCAACTTTGTAGATACAGAACCAGCAGGAAGAAACAGCTGCGTGCAGAGAGAGATGTGCTGGGAAATGATCTGGAGTGAGAGCCGACGGCTGGCAGAGTCCCGGCTAAACGCTGCGCCCTGCCCTGCTTTCTCCTCAACAGCTCCGGACACATCTCTGCCAGCCCTGAAAATCCACCTGTTCACAAATGACTTTAAAAATAAAATTTTGCTACGGGGTTTGGGGGTTTGCTTTGCCCTCTCCTTCTCTTTCTTCTCCAAAAATAACAGCCTACCAAGAGCCTCCTTCATCCCAGAAATCCACTCTTCACCCAAGTCTTCTCTCTACAGCTTCCCCCATCTTAAATGGCTCCAGGGAGACCTTAGTGCCCCTTCAAGAGCTCAAAGGGGCTCCAGGAGAGCTGGAGAGGGACTGGGGACAAGGGATGGAGGGACAGGACACAGGGAATGGTTCCCCACTGCCAGAGGGCAGGGATGGATGGGATCTTGGGAAGGAATTGCTCCCTGTGAGGGTAGTGAGGCCCTGGCACAGGGTGCCCAGAGCAGCTGTGGCTGCCCCTGGATCCCTGGCAGTGCCCAAGGCCAGGTTGGACATTGGGGCTGGGAGCAGCCTGGGACAGTGGGAGGTGTCCCTGCCCATGGCAGGGGGGCGAAACAAGGTGATCTTTAAGTTCTCTTCCAACCCAAACTACTCTGTGATTCTATCGGCTGTTGGATTTCCATTTTCCTATGGCCCGTGACAAGTCCAGTTTACAACCAGTTAAATTTTTCCAACAGAAAAAAAGAAAACCAGCAAACTCAGGTGTGAAACCAGACTGGAAGGAAAAAGAACCATCAAGAGCCATCTAACACCCCCAGAGAGTATTTCATCCCAGGGAAATTTGAACATGACTCCATTTCGGTCAGGTTCTACCAAGCAGAGCTTCCACTGGCTCACACAGTTACAAAAATTTGTGCTCACACAGCATAAATATTGCAATGGAGGGAGGAGATACATTTACATTTTATGGACAGTATTCTATTTGACAAATAGCTTTGTTAATTCATTCTTAATTATTCTTTAGATTATTTAAGTACAATACATGAGCAATGTGGTTATAAATAATCTCTCCTCAGCTGGCCTCAACACATGCATGAAACCTCAGTTGATCAGCCTTCAGTGCTTGTTATACCACAGGGTATTCCCACACTGACACAAAAAGTCTGAGCTTAAACATGCTCTCTGGTTCTATTCTGGACTTTAATCTCCTTTTCACCACAGAGAGCATAGTCTCGCCACTCCCAGTATCCTTAAAGCTTTTCAAACAAGTCCACTTTCATTTTTAAATGTCTGGAAAACTCCATCAGCACTTTACTATGATGCATTCTCAGGAGGGGAGAAGAAAACCCATCTGGTGTATTAGGGCCCAATTATTAAACCCTCGTGAAATGTTTATCCGCATCAGAATTGCTTGTAAAAAATGGCAGCTTTAAACACCAAAACGCACAGCAGCCTCACTGCTAATGTGCTTTAACATATACAGGTCACTTAATATTCAGAAAGCACTGCTATGATTACTAGAAACACAGCCCAAATTATTTTGATGAATTGGAAGCTATTTAAGTGCTATTTACAAGTAAATTTTAATATGCTGGAGAGTTACAGGACACATTTTAAAGTACTAGATGCATTAAACCTTGAAATAATTGGAACAAGTATATAAAATGCACGTGGTTGGTTGGGTTTTGCCAAACAGCTGCCTGCAGCCCATCAAGACAGATTCCTGACCTCATCTTTCTGCTGAAGATGGCAGAAGCCATGAGCCATCAACAAGCCACAACTCACCTCAGCTGTGGCAGAGAAGGGCAACGGAGAGAGGGAAGGGTCTGGAGCACAGGGGGCATGGGTTAAACTCAGATGGAAATTAAGCTCCGCAGAGCCACTCAACCCCCGTCTCTTCTCCCCCACCCAGGTGCAGTGGGGAGGAGAATCAAAAGTAAAACTTGTAGGTTGAGAGAAGAACAGTTTAATAATTGAAAACAAAGTAAAATACAGTAACAATGGCTAATAATAATGATGATGATATTAAAAAGAGAAAGAAAAAAACCCAACCAAACAGCTGATGCACAATATAATTGCTCACCACCTGCTGACCAGTGCCAGCCCCCCTTCCCACATCAGACCCTTCCAGGTAACTCCCCCAGTTTATACACTGGGCTTGATGTTCTATGGGGTGGAATATCCATTTGGCCAGTTGGGGTCACCTGTCCCAGCTATGATCCCTCCCAGTTTGAGTAACTTCTCACTGGCAGAGCAAGAGGGAAAAAAAAAAACTGACAAACTTCTGAGAAACACAATTTAGCAAAATCCAAAGCATCAGTGTATTATCAACATTGTTCTCATTCTGAACCCAAACCACACCACTAAAACAGCTCCTGAGAAGAAATTAACTCTATCCCAGCCAAAACCAGGACAACAAGTCTGACTGGGAGCAGCTGAAGGGGCTGGAGGGGCTCAGCCTGGAGAAAAGGAGGCTCAGGGNGGGGGGGTCGGGCTCGGCTCCCAGGGAACAGGGACAGGAGGAGAGGGAACGGCCTCAGGCTGGGCCAGGGGAGGGGCAGGGTGGGTATTGGGGAAGTTCCTCCCTGGAGAGGGCTGTCCAGGCCTGGCAGGGGTGGAGTCCCTATCCCTGCAGGGATTTCAAAGCCGTGTGAATGTGGCTCTTGGGGACATGGGGCAGTGCTGGCCTGGGCAGTGCTGGGGGAGTGCTTGAACTCAATGATCTCAGAGGGCTTTTCTAGCCTAGATGATTTTATGATTCTATTCTATGATTATGGAGAAAGAAGTAAAGAGTGCTGAGAATAACATGGAAAGAAGGAAGTTATGGATGCTGAAATGTTAATCTTCTTAATTTTGTTAGAAATAATGTAAAGATATTCCCAAACTCTTCCTAAAAAAAAAAAAAAAAAAAGGAAAGGGACTCAGACTGTATTTTAGGCACATATTTAGTAATTCCATTTGTGCTGCAGTAAAAAATTATTTAATAAGCAACAAGAGTAAATAAAATATCTGCAGCATAACTCCAGATTTGAATTATTGCAGAAGGCCATTCCTACTTAATGGAAACACTGGGAAAACACTTATAGCCAGGAAAAACAATATATGGCACACAAAACCATCTGCCTGAGTCTTGTACTGAGCAAAGAGTGCTCCTGCTCAAGTTTTTCTGAGGAACAAGTCCCATTATTTGTATCAAACTAAAATTACACCATTTCCATTTGATATTCAAACCCTAATAGAGGCACATGAGGTTCGATGTGCCACCATGAAAACACTAAACTGGCAGCTTTTGTTCCATTTGTGAAATAACACCCATTTCTCTAACAACCATTGTAAGCCTACGGTGGGACAGCACAGTCAGTGTTGGATCATGGAATCTCACATGGGTTTGGGCTGGAAGGGACCTTATATCCAGTTTCAACCACCCTGCCAGCGGCGGGAACACCTCCCACTAGACTGGACCAGACACTGGAGGACTCCCTTAGAAGGTTGTTTCAAGGACAGATAATGAAGACAAGACAAACAGCAGGCAAGAAACGAGATGAACCGTGCATGTGAGAACCCAGAAGAGAAGTGCAGTAGAAGGCACCAGAGGTATAGGTAAATCAGTGTAATAAAGCTCAAGATGAGCTCATAGAATAGAATCATGGAATGGTTTGGCTTGGAGAGACCTTAAAAGGTCATCTAGTCCAACCCCTCTGCCGTGAGTAGGAACATCTTCAACTAGACCAGACTGCTCAGAGCCCTGTCCAGCCTGGACTGGAATGTTTCAAGGGATGGGGTATTCACCACCTCTCTGGGAAGCCTAGTCTAGTGTTTCACCACCCTCACCATAAAAAGTTTCTTCCCTAACCTAGTCTTAATAGACCCTCTTAATTTAAAGTCATCACCCTTTGTTCTATCACTACAGGCTCCACTTAAATGTTCGTCCCCATTTTCCTTTGAACCCCCTTTTACGTACGTAGAGATCCCAATAAGGTCTTCCAAATTTTCTCTAGGCTGAGCTTGATTATATTTAACTAAACCTCAGAGAAAAATTGATCATACCATTCCCACCCTCACAAATGCCCAGTGTACTGGGAGCTGGTCTGGGTAACATCACTTGTGTCCCACAGACAGGACAAGACCTGCTGGTTCTCAGGTCCTCACCACATCTCCTCCCTTCCTTCTGGGAGGGAAACCTGGAAACAAACAAACCTGGTTTAGAGGGCTTATAGGTCTTTTATACCCTGCAGGTCCCAGCAGCTTTTTGGGTTCAGCTTTGCTCCCCTCACACTTCTGACCTTTTAGGCCAATCTCTCAGCCAATGCCTCCATGTCCTCATTAGAGTCTCTTAGTGCTGCTACACCAGGAAAAGCAAAGGCAGCCGTGACAACACAAGCCATGCCTCCAACTCCTGTCCTGCTGTTTTCTTGTGGTGCTTCCACATCCTTATTCCATACAAATCCATCTTAATACTCCTTATAAATCACTACAGAACTGCTCAATAAACTAGAGGTGCATAGAACACAGAGATACGGGAAGGGAAAGAGGAAGGGGCAGGGGAAGGGGCAGGAGAAGGGGAAAGGGAAGGGAAGAAAAGGGAAAGGGAAAAAGGGAAGAGAGGAAGAGAAAGAAAAAGGTAGAAAGAGAAAGGGGGAAGGATTATTGGGCAGTAATATGTTCTTACAAGGCCACAAATATTTTTACATCTTCCGTACATAAAGGTACACTGGTGATAAATATCTGTGATAGGTGTGCTGGCAGACAGATTTGTTGGAAGAAAAAGAAGCACAGATATGAATAAAAAATGTTCACTAGAAATTGTCAAAATAGCTCAAACTATGTGCTGAAAGACAACTGCACAATCTGTAAACTTAAGAGCTGTGTTATGAAAAGCAGAGAGGAGGAAAGAGAAAACCCAGTTTACTTGCAATTCATTAGCTTTGCAAAGGTTAACAATGGTTGGAATATCATTTCTCCTCTGGCTCTGATTATAATGCAATATTAACGACCTCAGAACTTCACTGTTCTACCCAAACTTTATCCACTGACATTTTCTTAGCTTAAAATAAAACATTCATGTGGTACAAATTAAGGGTCACACACAGCCCCCTGCCTCGCTTGGTGCTGAGCTCTGAATCCAGAAGGCGCTCCAAGACATCTCTAAACGTGAGGCACATCCCTCTGACCACAGTAGCCAGCTGCTAAATGAAATGGAAACCAATCCTGTGTCCTGCTCCGCACTGCCTGGTGGTGTCTGAATGCATGACCAGGTTCCTGCTTTTCCATACCACTGTGTCTCACAGGCAGCCCAGCCAGTGCCGGGGTATCACAAACTCAGCAGTGCTGCAGTCTGGCAATCTGCCTGGCCCGCTGTAAGGACTGGACTGACCAAATTCATCTCAAATGTCAGCAATGAAACTGAAAATCCCCCGTTTCCCTCTCAGGGTCTCCACACAGCTCAAGGCACAGCTGATGCCTCCAGCTGCACAGCAGAAGAGAACAGGCAGGATGGGGTTACAACCAAGTGGAGGAAGTGGCTTCTAGAATATGGAAATGTACCACAATATCTCCAGCTCAGAAAGATTTCCCAAATTCATAGAATCACAGAATGGTTTGGGTTGGATCTTAAAAATCACCTTGTTCCAACCCCCCTGCCATGGACAGGGACACCTTCCACTATCCCAGGTTGATCCAAACCCTGTCCAACCTGGCCGTGGACACTGCCAGGGATGGGGCAGCCACAGCTGCTCTGGGCAACTCCTGCATTTCCTGCAGAACAGCAAAATGAAGCAACACCCTTAAATGTGCAAACAGAAAGTCACTCTAAACATCTATCTTCCAGAAAAACATCTCTTTATGTCTCCATTACACCTAAGAAATTGATACATATGCCAGTTTTTGAGTTTGGTGTTAGTGTTACCAACTGTTTTTAGGTTTTCACAAAGCATTTTCCTTGCCTCTATTTTAGGGAGCAAATTCTCAGCCAAATGTTGCTCATTAACAGCACAGGGGGCTCTCAGGTATTACTTATTTATGGTCTGCCTTGGATCCAACAGTAATTATGAAATGTGCCCTAGAGCATTAAAATTGCAAATGTTTCAATAGTTTCCCCTACACCCAGTGAGATGAATCACACTGTTCTAATCCACTGGTTAATTAGGGAGTTACAGTCACTGTAAAATGAAACACTTGGAGAGGGGCTTAAGAGTAGTGAAAGAATCAAAGAATTTCTAACACATTATAAATGCTTAATTGGAAAACACCAATAAACTGTCTTCTCCGAAATCCACATGTTCTTATTCCTCTGGCTTGTTAGGATGTTAAATAATATTACAACATTACTTCTCAAGGAGATCCATGTGATAACAGTGATGGAGGAAAGGAAAATCTCTGGTAACTCTTCAGCTTGCAACCTTTGGACATATATGTTCAGCTGCATGTGCTCACTGAGATACATAGTGCACTTATCTTCTGCTTCACACCGGGATTGGAATCATGGGAGGATTTGGTTTGGAAGGATCCCTGAAGACCATCTAGTTCCAACCCCCTGCCATGGGCAGGGACACCTTCCACTATCCCAGGTTGCTCCAAGCCCTGTCCAACCTGGCCTTGAACACTTCCAGGGATGGGGCAGCCACAGCTTCTCAGGGATTCTCTTCAAATAATGAATCTGGAGCAGTCCCACATACGCAGACGTAGTTGGGTCTGTAAAGTACTAATGGACAGTTTTTGTAGTGCAGATTTATCTTATACCATTAGAAAAGAACTAAGGAACCAACTGCTTCCCTCCTTTATTTTCCTAATAAGCAATTACCCTGCCACAAAGATTTTTAGGGAAGATGTTGACAGCGATTAATTCAGCAAAACAAATGCTTAATCTGAGCCAGGAGTAACCACCTACTCCGCTCCAAAGGCAGGAAGGTGGTGGTTCAAACCTGCTGTTTCCCAGGGACTGTACTAAAGCAGATTCTACTCCCTAAAAGCTCCATATGAAAAAAAAAGAAATTATATAAACCACTTGTCTGAAGGATCCATCTGGAGCTTCTTGCTTTAATTAAATTTAGCGTGAAATCTAAAGCGAGATATTATTCCCACTGCTCATTTCATACCAGGCATAATATTGCCTACTCTAGAACACGCGGTAAGACCTGGAGTAGTGTTTACTCCGTGTATATCCCTCCTGAAGGACTTCTTATCGATCAAGTATTGGCTTATACTTCTGGAGTATTAACAGCCCCTAAAACAGAGGCCAACACTCTGGATTTTGAAGCCTTGAAGAGAGGGCCTGCTGTGCTTCGGGAAGTGTTTCACTGCTTTGGTAGGGCTGTATTTTTTAGAGGACGGACAAGGAAACAAGTATTGAAATGGCTTCTGTCGGTTCCCACTCCGAGGGAATCATCAGTTCACTTCATACTGAGAAATTAACTTAGAGCAGTGCATGAAAAACAGAAGTGTTTGGCTTCTGCTGTACTGTAACATATGTTTGTATTTAACTTGACATACTTTCAGAGTTCAGTTTAAAATCAAAAGGTGGTACCTAAAGAGTTGGAAATTACTCCAGACTTAACTCTCCGAAAAATAACCCCCCTAATTTATGACTGGTGTCTGACGAGGTGTGAATATCTGCAGTAAGTCACACATTATCTGTATGATGAGGGAAGTCAATGCTTTCTATACCATCTCAAAAAGAACTTCTCCTTTTCCAAAAGCCTCTCCCAGCCCCATCCCTCCTTTCCCTGCATGCACAGGACATGATGTATTGGCAAAAATGGGCAGACAATTAATTTTCTTAACATAATTCCTAATTAAACATTTTAAACAGACTGAAGATTTCCATCTTCTAGGCTGTGCTGTAAGCAGGATGTTTAAGTTAGAAAACCAAACCAACAAGAACCCAAACGCTGAAGCCCAAAGCCTAAAGAAGTAACATTTAGCTGTCTTAAATGAAAAGTACCTGAAAAATGTCACAAAGAACTGCACCAGGTCCATAAAGTTGCTGTGCTGTGAGAATGCAATCTGCAAAAGAAAAGCAAATGCTTTCTGTTACCTACTGGAAAGAAAATTCATATTTCAAGATATTTTAAAAGGATTAAAAATGACAATGAATAGCATCTTTACTCAGATCAATTCATATTTTTGAACACTGTTTTTGAAAAAGAACAGAAATATTCTGAGGAAAAAGAAAACAAATTATAACTTCATATTGTTTTGAAAACATGTATCGCAAAAATGAAGCTGAACAAGTAACTCTCTCTCCCAGACATGTTCCAAGGAATACTCTTCAGTGCATGTTGAAGAAAACACTACTTCAAAAACTTAGAACAGAGGTTTCACAGAGCTGCAAATAATCTTCAATTAAAAGTGAAAATTTTAATTATTGTTTACACAGCAATCCAGAATTCAATATTTATATTTCAAACAATATCCAGACAACAAAATCTCTTCGAAAAAGGAACTTACACCAAGAGCTGCAAAGAGGCACGAAACACAGAAGATGATAGACACTGTGAAAACAGCTATGGCATTCATCTTAGCTCACTTCCCTGCAATCCAACAGCAGAGAGAAGGGAAAAACAACACAATATTTGGGACAAAAACCAGAGGGAAGAGGCGAACAGGAAACTGGGATGTGGTTAGAGGCAAAAGGGAAGATTAGGGAGCCTGGGTAAAAATAACAATGTGGAGGGGAGTTGAGCCAAGAGAAAAGCAACTTGTGCAATATTAGGAATCAGAAGTTCTTTCCAGGTACCTCCTATTTCCTCTGCCTATCAATCTCCCAGCACCACAACAGGATATTAACTCTTTCATGAAGTAACAGAATTTATTTCAGAATTCAAGTGCAGTCTGGACTGACAAAAGCTTTTCATGGACATTAAATCCATTTCTGGAGTCATTTGTTGTTTTTCTTCCTTAATAAAGAGTACTTATGGTAACATTAGCACAAACATAAATCCCTCCTGCCAGCAATAGCCACATCCCAAAATTCATGAATATGTCTAAAGTGAGTCATTGCTTGGGTTTCTATTGCTCTGGAACGCTTTCTATGATCATATTTGCTTTAAATATCCATTGTAACTTGGTACAGAAGCTGTCCCAAATAGTTTTCTTATAAATAAATTGAAATACTTTGAAGTTGAAAGCTCCTTTGCAGTGCACAACCACTGTGTAGCTGCAAAGTGAACTCCAAACCTGCCCACCAGATGCTGCAACCTCAATAGTCCTGCCTACAAAAGACAAGAAAACACAGAGTTTCTTGTCGATTTTTGCTTCCGAAGTGCTTCCCAGTGGCTTTCCAATTATAAAAAGACAGTGAGCAAGATTTCACTTTTTGTGTAAAAAACGAGTGCCTGGTAACTAAGGTGGTACAATATTTGCATAAATGGATATTCTGGAATAAACGTATATTCTGGAACGTCTTTAAGGCAAAGATAATCCTTACTAAAATATCAAATCCCAAAATACAAACATGTAACATGGCCAGCAGAAAAATAATAACTTGTCTTATTATTTCTGAGAATAACCATGATGCTGAGTGACTATAAGAGATGCATTTCAAAATAAAGCCCTTGTTATGTATCAACAATCCTTTAGCAGAAAAAGAAAATTAAAAGCACAAAGGAATCATCAACAGGCCAGTGCTCTGTGGATGATCATCAGGACCAGTTTCTGTGATGGAAACCAGAACTTGCTCCCATTAGAAAAAACAAGAATCTGTTAATTTTAAAATAAGAGAGATTCTATGAAAGATTAATGAGACTGTTACCACAGAAGGGCTTCTCATTTTTTGATAACAACTGCAGGAAACAAATAAAACAAAACCAAACAAACAAGCAATAATTTAGGTTTATTTCATACAGAAGCCTTACAAATGCTTTACCAGTGATTCTTTTCTCTACCTGTTGGAGTTCTTCTCCTGTAAAGCCCAGTTGAGGACCTGTACCTCATACATGGAGTAAAAAACCCAGGTTGTTTCTACAATTTATTCCTCACAAGCTGAAAATACTTTGTGCCATCAAACCTGACCAATCTGTGTCACAGGCAATTTGGTCTCATAATTGTTAATGGTTTGCTTACTTAGAGCTTAATTTCCCCTAATATAATCTGTTCCCAGGACTTAATTAATTCAGTTACATTGAAAGTTTGGTTGGAAATAGCTGTTGAAAGTAGGCTGTTCATTCTGGATCCACGAAAAATATGGCACCAATTTCTTAGCAGTCCGGATTTTAATTAACTTTAACTGACGGTAGAAGATTCATTTATCCATTCTGAAAAAACTCATTTTGTACCACAGGATGAAGCAGTTTAACTGCAGGAAAGCTCCATGTAGCTCGTGCTGGGGACCTGGAAAGCCTCCTCCAGGTACAGGGCAGAACCTTCGCTCAGCTGCAAAGTCAAACCCCCACTTTCATATCAAAGAATCCCAGAATTGTTTAGGTTTAGGCTCTGAGCCCACCCAGTCCAACCATCCCCAGCACTGTCAGGGCCACCACAGCCCCATGTCTCCAAGTGCCACATCCACAGAGCTTTTAAATCCCTGCAGGGGGCGGACTGGACTGGGGATTCCAGCACTGGGCAACCAGGGCTGGACTGCCCTTTCCAGGAAGAAATTTTCCCTAATATCGAGCTTAAACCTCTGCCTGGGCACGCCTGAAGTCACCTCCAGCCACTGCCAAGCAGCACCCCCAGGTCCTTTTCACGGAGCAGCTACCTGACTCTTCCCAAGCCACAGACGGCACTCAAGGGTGTGTTATATCCTGTTCTTAGGAATAACACGGTACCCTTAGGCAGCTAAGATCAGATACTTAATCATCTTAATGCCAAAGAATATTACAAAGCTTGTGTTTATCGTATCTGAAAAGGTACCTTGGAGAGCACAACCACCTATCCTGCTTCTTCTATTGCCACATCATTTGAAGTACCAAAAAAATCCACCTACTTTCCAGAGGACCAGAAATAGCTGGCTGTATGGACTGACAAAAATTTGTAATGAAGAGCTTTACATTTTTTATCATTTGATTAGCATAAAGTATGAAGCCAAGAAGAAAACTTGGCTTCCTCTAACTAGCCAACATCTAAAAATTGCACTGGTTTTGAAATCAGTACACACAAATTTCGAAGGAGTTAATGGCAAATGACTTGGCCACAAAATAATATAAGCAAAGGAAAAGTTTATTTGAACCCAACTGACATTTCAGCTGGTATTTCAAACTCAAAATATTGCTGGAGCTAAACTACCGTCTGTGACTGACAGAAATTTTGAAAACCAAATTAGGACAATTACATACCAGGACTTGGCATGCATAAGCACCGGAGTTTGTTCTTCAAGACAAAAGAATAATTTTGAGGGAACAATTTTGTACAAAAGTAGGTCAACTAAGACCTAAGTTCACCTTAAACCTGTACATGCAACAATACCCAAAATTATACAAACCTCTATTCTTGTGATCTGCAAGTGCCCTGAACTCTTTAAAAACAACTTGAGTTTCACATACCACTAAGAAAACTCAGTCCCCATCCAAATAAGAAATTATGTAGAAAGTTTTTGTTCAACCCAGCAGGAACCAGATTTGACTAACTCCTCTCATTTAACTGTAATAAACAGATGTACAGGTAATTCATCGCAGCATTACTCTTTCCACTTGTGCTGGAAGTTACTGACATTTTAGAGGAAGCCAAAATATTCACCACAATGGGATTAGGACAGCTCCTTCTCCAAACTCAATTAATTTCCAATATTATACATAGTATTAGCACCCCTAATCCAAAATTAACTAAAGAACTGATAGTGAAAGAGATGGGGTTGTTGCAGAAGGCTCTGGGGAGACCTTGCAGTACCTAAAGGGGCCCCAGGAGAGCTGGAGAGGGACTTCGGACAAGGGCCTGGGGACAGGACACAGGGAATGGCTTCCCACTGCCAGAGGGCAGGGATGGATGGGATCTTGGGAAGGAATTCTTTCCTGAGGGTGGGGAGGCCCTGACACAGGGTGCCCAGAGCAGCTGTGGCTGCCCCTGGATCCCTGGCAGTGCCCAAGGCCAGGCTGGACACTGGGGCTTGGAGCAGCCTGGGACAGTGGGAAGTGTCCCTGCCCATGGCAAGGGCTGGAACTGGATGCACTTTAAGGTCATTTCCCACCCAAACCATTCTGCGATTCTGTGAACGTGCCGAAGAATATTTCAAGTATGGCGATTTCATACCGTAATTTGGTACATTCTGGGTGTCTAAACACTTGAGAAAACATGAACAACCCCAGAAAATAGTGTTTCCACAACTTTTTTACCTTGGTAACAACTCAGGATTATTGATGCATTATATTTCTATCTTTCTTCACAAATATATGAAGTGACTAAATTCCCACCAGTGGTGCCTTCCTTTTCATCCCTATTTCATATTAGGGATGAGAAAAAGAGAAACTAAAAATATTTTGCACAGGACACGCTCCTAGAAGAGAACTGCGTAAGAAAGAAAAATAAAAGTCTAATTAACTTCTGAAACTAGAGGGGTCCAGCAGGGGAGGCGCAATGTGAAGCTGGCTCCCACAGCTCGGGGCTTGCTGTGAATTCAGAAGGTATCAAAGGTCCTACTGCTACATCCATTAACCTCACCTGGCAGGTGGGAGAATGCTACAAGCACTCATGTTTTGAAAGTCTACAGGACCACACAGAAATTTAGAGATTTTTGGGCTGCTTTTTGCTTTTTATTTCAATCTAGCCCCAGCACCAAAGTTAACGAACAAAAAGCAGCAGGGAAAAGAGGAAAGCTGGGAGTTCCACAGGCTTGCAGCGAGAGAAAGCCACAAGCCAAATAAACTGAAGGCAACATTTATGCACATCTTCCTGTACTTCTTCCCCAAAACTCCACTGTCTTGTCTCTTTCTTCCTGTGGTTAGAGGCAAGGATTCAATCTGACCTTGGAGAATACAGACAATGCTAACAGGACGCCACGGCCTGAATGCTGAGTGCCTGCGCTTTTGTCAAAGGACCTGCTGTAAAACAAAGGGGGTTTAAGTATTCCTGAGTGATGCCAAAGTCATCAGAACATTCATTTTGCCCTCTAGAATAATGCCGGGGGGGGAACTTCTCTTCTGCTCAAGAGCATTGTCATTCCCTGTTCCAGCTCTCCTTTAAACACACACACAATGTGCTCTAATGAAACACATGGCCGAGATCCATGCTGATCTTGGTGCTCTCCACTCCAGAGGAGCAGTGAGCCAGCTCCAAGAGCCCTGGCGGTGAGGTTTCAGGAAAGAATGAGCCAGCACAGCAATCCAGCTCCACCACCTGAACATGGTCTCAGTTCTGCCACATGCTGCTGCTTCCTGTGTTCTGTGAACATCTTTAATGAGCTATGGAAGTCGTTAAGGCAGTGGAAAGCTAATCATAGGAATGAAGGGCAAAAAGCCCTTCAAAAACACCCTTCAGAAGCTGGGATTTTAGAGCTGACCCTGCTCACTGAGGGATGAGCAAACACAGAAACAACCTGAGATGAGCCTTTTTCAGGCAGGTGGCTCTTAAATCATCTCAACAATGTCAGTTCCAAGGAACACTTTCCAGAAGAAAGCGTTTGTTCACCTCTGCAGATGATTTATGGGATTCAGACACAGATTAAGACACCCAAATCCAGGATCACAGGGGTATTCCCGTCAGCCCTTTACACTCAATGGAAACCTCATCTGTGATTCAGCTGACCAATGCAGGTGCCTAAAAATTTATTACCTGACCAGTTCCGTAACAGAACCGTAAACACTGAGGCACACAAAGACATCTATTTGTAGACCCCTAAATTTAGATAGTTTGAATTTCCATGGTGCATCCTTGCCCTTGGTGTCATGAATGCTCTAGAAGCTCCATTCATTGCCTAAAGGGGGGCAAAAGCCATTGCAGCTGCCCTGGGACATCTCACCTGTCCTCCAGCTGCTGCTCCAGAATCACAGGAAGGGCTGGGTTGGACGGGACCTTGAAGACCATCTCATTCCAAGCCCCTACCATGGGCAGGGACACCTTCCAAGCCCCATCCAAGAGCTTTTGGGTGAATCCGTACCCCAATCACACCACAGAAGCAGAAGGACATGCTCTTTCAGAGGCACCACAGATCTCTATTTTAAATGAACAGCAAAACTGCACCCAAATTCAGAGGTTAGGAAGAAAATTTAACCAGATCCACAGGGAAAGATTCTCTAGACAGAAAGTTAAACCTTAGGTTTCAGAGAAGAAAGGGTCTTAACAGGAGTTAATTGTAACTTGAAAAACTCTGACACACGACAAGTTGAAGTGGAGCATGATTTGGAAGTGGGAGATCCCAGAGTTTGTAATACACCTGATGCTGTAGGTGTGGACATCAGCAGCAGCACTGGGAGGGGCTCTAAGGCCTCCCTGGAGTCTTCTCTTCTCCAGGCTGAACACCCCCAGCTCCCATTCTGTCTCCAGAGCAGAGAGGCTCCAGCACTTGGAGCACCTCCACGGCCTCCTCCGGACCAATTCCTCATCTACTGAACAGTTCACCCATCAAATTCATCTTTCTCCAAATCAGAGAGAACTTGGTGCAGGCTGAAGAGGTTCCCATGCTCACATTTTCATTCTACAACAAGCAAAAATAAAACCCTCACTCAAATTTGATTTTCACACCTACTACTCCAAGTCGCTCTGCTCCTGCGTGAAGGATGAAAGAGATTAATGACTTACTCCTCACCTGCTGCAATATTAACTGAGCCATTGAGCTTTATGGCACAAATATTCACCCCTGTGCAAATATAAAACCTGGTTCACTTCTGAACTTATTCTGAGATGAAATTCAATTTATATTCCAATACTGTGCTGCCTTCCTGCAGTAGTCACAAATTGTCACTTCTCAGCTAATTGGCTGCAGTCAGCAGTTGGCTCAGAAATGCCAATTATACGTGTTTTGTCTTTCCACGCGAACTCCCTGATGTTGTGCAGAGCAAACACAGGCACAACTGTCCCTAAATTAAAAACAGTGCTTGAGATGTGGTCCCAAATTTCACTGCATCCCAGAAATTATCACACAGATCTGACAAATGAGAAGTATTTGTTCAATAAACAGCCAGGGGTTGAATTGTGATGCTCATCTAAATTTAAAGTGCACTAGGAAATAAAATTCTGGAAAGTCCCATAATTGAAACAGCAAACTCAGCTCAGACCCTGCACACCTCCACCTGACTGTAACATGCCCCAAGAAAGCTGAGGCAGGACCAGAAAAAACTCAGTTCTTCTGCATCCTCAGTGAATTTTCCTGAATTCTCTGAACTTCTCAGTTCTTCTTTCAGGCCGCTCACAAGAAGAAAGACCTGGAGGGGCTGGAGCGTGTCCAGGGAGGGGAATGCAGTTGGGAAGGGGCTGGAGAATTCCTGAGGGAGCTGGGAAAGGGGCTCAGCCTGGAGAAAAGGAGGCTCCGGGGGGACCTTGTGGCTCTGCACAACTCCCTGACAGGAGGGGGCAGCCGGGGGGGGGTCGGGCTCTGCTCCCAGGGAACAGGGACAGGAGGAGAGGGAACGGCCTCAGGCTGGGCCAGGGCAGGGTCAGGGTGGACGTTAAGAAAAATAGGGAAAGGGCTGCCCTGGCCTGGCACAGCTGCCCAGGGTGGTGATGGAGTATCCCTCCCTGGAGGGATTTAACAGCCAGGTACATGTGGCACTTGGGGACACGGGTCAGTGGCCTTGGCAGTGCTGGGGGAACAGCTGGACTCGATGGTCTTAGAGGGTTTTCCAACATAAATGATTCTGTGGTCCTGCAATTGCAACAATTGTTCTGGAGACAGGGAAGCTCAGAGGTATTTGGACAGAGTGGTTAAAAATAAAGATCCTAAACCTTGAGACAGAAGGCAAGTCACCAGCAGGAAAACACTCCAATCCCCTGAGTTCCAGGTCCTCAAGCACCTCCCTCCAGTCCCAGCCGCTGCTCTGTGGATGCATCTGGGAGGGATCCCATTGCGTTTGGGAAGGATCCTGTTCCCTGGCTCCGTGCTGAGCAGAGCTCTGACACCATCTGCATGCAGGCTCAGTTACATTTGGCAGCATCCCAACTATTGCTGGAGAGTTTCAGCATGGAAAAAATTAAAACATAGCACATAACAGCTCAAACACTCAGACCCTCGAAGTCCAGTAAAAATGAGCTTTACAGTCTACTGAGCTTAAAAGGAATAAATGTCACTTTCCTAAAGAGCTGGTGATGTAAGTACACAAGAGGGAATCAAGAATAAAAAGAATAAAATAGCAAAAGCAATATTTGCAAGTTTATTTTTTCAGGCTTCAAAATAGCTGACAGATGGAAACAGGCAAAACCTTCTGCCTTGCATCATTTCTGACCAGACAAAACAGGGGAATAAATGCAAGACAGAGTTTGGGGTTGCAGTGGTATTAATGGGGAAAACAAGCTCTGTCTCCTTCCCTGAGGAGGCCATGAATTCTAAGGATCCTACTGGATGAGAAATTGAACATGTTTATCAACCTGTAGCAAAAACTCCTGCAATATTCCAGCTGCAGAAATCTCTACAGAAATTTTAAGGACTTTTCATCTTTAATAAAATAAAGTAGTAAAATAAGTGTATTTTTATTTATACATATTACATATAGAATCATAGAATGGTTTGGGTAGGAAGGGACCTTAAAGATTATCTAGTTCCAGCTCCAAACTAAATATATATTTATATAAGTAACCAAATTTAAATACCTTTGAAGACAACATTCTCACATTATTACACCATACTGAAGTCACACATTGTCTCAAATCTGGTGTCACATCACGACTTGAAGTGGCAGTAATTAAAACCCCCCAAATTTACTTTAAACAAACTACATAGCATCACAACCAGTTTTAAAGAGCCATGCAATCAGAATCATAGGGCTGGGCTGTTTTATTCACCACAGGTTTTTCTGTTGAGAGCCTTGGCTATGATTTGGTGTTCAAGAAATCTTAACGTGAAAAACATAACCATGCTGGGTAGGGCAAAATGAACAACCTCTCTGTAAGGCTCTTAAATTTGCATTAAAAAGGCCATGTAGTCACTGTCTATCACTAAAGGATTTCTAAAACAGGTAATTCACCATTTTGTCATGAAGAGTTTTCCAGTAAAATACTGAAGTGATAAATCAATTGATGGAATTTACTTCAATCCTCAGTCAAAATATCAGTGTAATTTATTGATGGTTTGGGTCCAAGTGTGGGAAGGTGGACAGTGCTAAGCTTGCATGCAAAACAGACTGTTTAAAGAAATAACAATACATGACACATATAACTGAAAAAAAAAAATTAAGAGAGAATCAGTTTAGGAAAAAACCCTATGAAATCCCCAATCATTCCAGAAATTTATTCCTATACAGGACTGTGACAGTACTACCTTGCCCTGACCCCAGCTCTTGCTTGCCAACACTGCTGTGAGCAACATTTGCCAATACAGTAAAAAAAAAGTCAAAATCTTCATAATACAATGCCAGGAAAATAAGTGAGAGAAAAAGAAGTTTTCAGGACATTCCAGGAATGTTGTTTTTTTTCCCCAAAAGCAGCACTGCAGAGTCAGCTGAGAGCTGTTAGTGGAATGCTGGTGTCCCTGGCTCCGTGTTTGTGAGCCAAACCAGCCACAGGCTTCTGGGTTTGTTGCCCTCTCCTAGTTCTGGATATACTTTCCCCTGCGGTTTAGCCAGACTGAATCCACTGTCACATTTCAGTGTGTGGCTTCTTCTATTTTATTGCCAACACACTTATCTCTTCTTCGTTAACTCTGCTCACTATTCTTCGAGTCTTTAAATAAGCTTTTATATAAAGAAAAGTATCTCGCCCTTTTGCCTCCCTAGCAATGGCTCACAGCACTCATTTTCTTAAATATATTTGAATTTGGGGTCTATATTTACATTTGGTGGTAGGTTACGGTGTTTTTTCAAGAGTTATTCATCACAGAAATACAGCAGCTTCAAGCAACCAGCACTGGCCTTAACCAGGAGAAATTAATGCCTAATTCGGACTTTCCTTCCACAGAAGATTAATTCTGCAATTTTTAATATACTATATATTATATACTATATAATTTATTTATTATATTTATATATTATATTTTCCAGCCCTGCATTTGAAAAGAGAAAAAAAAAATCAGCTTCCTTAAAATTAAGGCAATCAATACATATATCACTGTCCAGTCTCCAAAAAACAGAACCTAAGAAATGCTCCTGGTATTACTAAATCTGAATCGCAGGCTGTGTCTCTCTGTTCTCCTATAACTTTTCTTATTTATGCAGCTAAAGTTCTGCAACAGGCATGCAAAAAGACTTCCAGTGCTGT
The DNA here is from genome assembly GCA_013397865.1 of Struthidea cinerea. NCBI lineage: Eukaryota > Metazoa > Chordata > Aves > Passeriformes > Corcoracidae > Struthidea > Struthidea cinerea. Next base: position 96,649 of record VZTI01000771.1, on the reverse strand, counting down.
AGGAAGATATTACAATAAACCTCACAAAAGTTATGCGAGTCACTACAGCTCATCCCAAGAAATCCCAAGCTGTAGATGTAAAACCCCAAGATTTTTATGGTTGCCCCTTCCAGTGCCTAAAGGGACCCCAAGAGAGCTGGAGAGTCAAGGGCCTGGAGTGCCAGGACACAGGGAATGGCTTCCCACTGCCAGAGGGCAGGGATGGATGGGATTTGGGAAGAAATTCTTCCCTGTGAGGGTGGGCAGGTCCTGGCACAGGCTGCCCAGAGCAGCTGTGGCTGCCCCTGGATCCCTGGCAGTGCCCAAGGCCAGGCTGGACATTGGGGCTTGGAGCAGCCTGGGACAGTGGGAGGTGTCCCTGCCCATGGCAGGGGCTGGAACAAGGCGCTCCTTCATCTCCCTTCCAACCCAAACCATTCCATGAAGCTCTGATGAAAAGCCACCCCCCCACCCCCAACACAGCACCTGGGGAAAGTTTGGCATGAACAATTTTCAGGGTTGCTGAAGCTACAATCTCCTGTAGAAAGGACTGAAGTGGTACCACATCCTGCCAAGGGTTAACTGCCTTTGAGAGAAATTCCCCTTTTAAAGGATTTAAGAAGGTGCTAATAAAAATATTACTTAATCGAAAAGGGAGCAACTTCTAAAAGGAGAAAAATGTCATCGGTTGATGCCAAAAATAAGGCAGCAGGAGCAGATAAAACACAAGCAGCTGTTTCATGTTTTAAAGGACCATTTAACTGTTCTGTTTTAAATCTTTCCATCCCACAGTAGAAGATGTCAGTTTGCCTGTTCTGAAAAATCAGCATGTAATTGCATGTCTCCAAAAGTAATTACATTCAACAGCAAATTTCATCAGATTAACAAATTGATTTACATTTCATTGTTGTGTTTCAAGAAAACCTCTCACATGGTGAGAGAGAATACAGGGAGAGAGGCCCAAAAGCACCTGCAGTTATAACTAAAGAAAGGCAAGGGACATCATTAGCAAACAACTCTGGCATTACAATGCTTTCAGAAGCAACAGAAAAAAAGAACATTTTTGGAATATAGGGTCCCAGAGAGTTGAGTATGATTTTATCTCTGCACCTACATCACTTCCTCGTTAAATATGCATGAGGCACATGAGGACCTGGCAGGAAACCTGTCCAGATCAGCAACCTCACTGCAATTTCAAGCCTACATAATTACTTTATCAAAGCAATCACTACCTATCTCAATGTATTTTATTCGTTTTGGCCAACAAAGACACTCTTTCTTTACCCTCACCGAGGGCTCTCATTCAATGAGCCTGTGGCTTTTGATTTGAGAATGACACTAATTTAGAGAAAGGCTGGAAACCTCCATGGGCCATGTCCAGTCCTCAGGGGTTATTTATGCCCTGTATCAAACACCTAATGCTTCCTCCAGAGAGGAATCAAGGAATCAGAGACAGTTTAGACCCTGCTTTTTAATTGTGGATGGTTTCTTCGCTCCATCTTTTCCCATGTGTTATCAAAGCCTTTTAGTCAGGCTCTAAACCTCAAAGAGGGGAAATGCAGAGAGCAACTCTGCTGGCAATATCCACGTCACCTGAAAGAGGCTGAAAGCCTAACATAAAAGGAATGTGTGAGATCTGCTGTTCCTCCAGCTCTGTTTTGGGCCCTTCCTCACCTGGCAGGAGCTAAGGGTACCCCAAAGCTTTCCTTGGCTGTAGCACAGTGTCATCCATCATTCAGCTCTGGAAGAAAACAAATGTTTCCTGAACTACACTAAACATGAATGGCAAGTAAAATTAAAGCTTAACTGAAAGTGGTATTAATATTCCTGCTAATGCAGACCACCTGTTTTAGGGGTAATGTTGCCAATAAAACTAGCAGGGTGATGGGGAAGAGCACTAGAAGAAGAATTTCAAATCAAAATTGCTTTAATGAAGAAGCTTTACTTTGAAAAATGAGAATTTCAGAAGGTTTCAGTATTTACATACTGCAGGACACAACAGCAATGAAACACTGAAATAAACAATGGTAAAGATCAGAACGACAGCTTTGTCTGAGGATTGTGGAGTCCTTTTAGGAATGTAATTCCTGGCAGTTTGTAAAATATTGGCTAATATTTCCAAGTTAAATAGCCACATTCAGCATAAGAAAAAACAAGACCCATTCCTCAGCAGGATCTCAGTCTAGTGTATAATTCATCTTGACTCCGAAATGCAGCTGACACCAGGTGGCCCCACCTAAACTTTGCCTACATCCTAAGACAAGAAATACCTCCTGGCTGAGGAAAAGACCCGTTTCCAACATCATTGCCAGCTCTGCTAACCCAAAGAGATGTGAAGGGAATTTGCTCTCCCCTACAGACCTACAGACATTTTCAGCGTATCACTGGAAACCAGTGGGAATTTTTTCCCAGGTCAAAGGAGGCAATTAGTAACTGTAACACAATCCTATGGCAAAGCCTTGGGTTGCAGAGAGAGGCAGAGAAGTCTTTCGATGCCTGTGAAACAACAGAGCTTCGGCTATTCCCTTAAAACAACTCAGGATAGAAGAAAAGGTCTTAGAAAAATCAGTAGTCACAGGTCTAATATACAAGGCACTTGAATCCAAAAAGTGCCCGTTCTGAAATGCTGAATAGGAGCCCAGTCATACTCCCAGATCTATCAGAAACCTCACATAATGCAGCAGTGCAGCTCTTCACTGGAGCACTAAAATGAGCGTTTTCCTTCCAAAGCTGGACACAGTCATCCTGGCAATGGGAATTTAAGAAAAGCAACAGAAGGCAGAGAGGGAGGGCCCCGAAGGAAGGGGATTCAGTAACGAGCACATCAGCTAATGGCTGACATCTCATTCCTGGGCATGGCACCTGCAACGGATCCGTACAGAGCAGCTGGAGCTGTGATGCCTGGATTTCTCCTATAGAGCCAGGCTGGCAGAGCTGGGGGTGTTCAGCCTGGAAAGAGAAGGCTCTGGGGAGACCTTAGAGTCCCTCCCAGGGCCTAAAGGGGCTCCAGGAGAGCTGGAGAGGGACTGGGGACAAGGGCCGGGAGTGCCAGGACAAGGGGGAATGGCTTCCCACTGCCAGAGGGCAGGTTTAGATGGGATTTGCGAAGAATGCTTCCCTGCGAGGCCATGGCACAGGCTGCCCAGAGAAGCTGTGGCTGCCCCTGGATCCCTGGAAGTGCTCTAGGCCAGGTTGGACATTGGGGCTTGGAGCAGCCTGGGACAGTGGGAGGTGTCCCTGCCCATGGCAGGGGTTTGAATGAGATGGTCTTTAAAGTCCCTTCCAATCCAAACCAGTCTGTGATTCTAGGATTCTATGTGCCAGTCCAAACATAGTCAACTGTGACAGTCACCTGGATCACTGCCAAAAGAAAGCACCACAGACCAAATTATGGTTTAATTACAGCACATTTGAGCCCGTCCTCAATTTCCAGGTCTCCCATTAGTTACAGTTTCTGCACTTGACCTCCTGACACTTCCTGTGCCAGCTGCGATCCACTGAAGGGACATGAATTGTTTCCACCTTTCAGTTCACCACTCACCCTTTCAGCAGATGAACCAGAGAGCAACGCAACATAATGAGTGGGTTCACCAATATTTTCCTATCAGGGTAAACAGCATGTTTGGAAACGGAATAATTATGACAACACATGATACGACTGAGTTCAGCAATCCACAGATGGTCTTTAAGGTCCCTCCAATCCTGTTCGTTCCATGAACTTTCTGTGCACGAAGGGATAAAGATATAAAAGAGACTATATAGATAGACCATTCTGAAATAAATCTAGTAGAGGAAACCAGAAGAAAGTTTGAGAAGCTAAAATTGAAGGCAGCAGAGGCAATTTGAGCTATTTTTCCATTACAGCCTTTATGAAATCTGAGTGGAAGGCAACAATTTAAGTGAGTTGAATGTTTCCCACTGGTTCTCAAATACTCTTCAAACAGTGGGAGCTACCCAACGCTGCTGCAGCCTCCACCACGCTGCACAAGCAGCGATGCTACATAGTTACAGTGGCAATTTTTGAAGCCCAACACGACAACGAATTGCCAAGAACATTATATATAGTGAATATCTAATGAGATTTTGCAAATGGTACATTTTGTAGGCAAGGGCTGCAAAATTCCTTCACCTCTTTTTGTTTCTTGAAGCATTTGGTTCATAATTAACATTTAAACATGTTCAAATCAAAATCCTTCAACCAACACAAAGGAAAGAGAGGAGGCAATTGCCAGTTAATGATACAATTACAAACTAGTTTTGCCTTAATCAGCTCCTAAACATCTTACACATTCTCAGGACGTAGAGATCAATGCAAGATGCTCTAAATCTGAGAGGAAAAAATCGAATATCAAATGGGACAGAATGTTAGTGAATATAAACAACAGTTTGAGTATGAAACAAGACTAAACCACCAATTTCTATTTAGTGAGTGGTAGCAAACACCATCAGCAGTAAATTGTAATGAAGCAGAAAGCTTACAGCCAGGGCAGAATTTGCTGCATTAGTGGATCGAATTTTCACCCCCCTGTACACTCTGGGGAGGGATTCACTCACTGGAATCAACTCCAGGTAAATACATACTAGTTTAAACAGTGTTAAAACCTGCTGACATTTACACAGGTATCAAAGAGAGTTTCAAATTCTCACCATTAACTACTTGCCAGCTCCAGAACTGCAGTTTCACCTCAGAGTGAGCTGACTTTGCACGGATTGAAACCCATGAAGAGAACTCCTCTGAAAGTTTCTGCACCGAATTCCTTTGCTTCTTACTGTGCTATTGTACAGCTGATTATTTGTAGTCAATATCTCTCTTCTACTCTGAGCTAAATTTGGAAAGAATAACAAAGCAAACTCACAATGAAGACTAAGCAAACAGGAAGAACCGTGGGGAAAAGATTACTATTACTTTTACGTAAGTGAAAAAAAAGCTCCACCCTTCAATGCCCGCTAATGTCCTTTCCTAAAGGGTGCACTCCCACTTTGGGGGAAGATAGGGAATATTTAGAGCAAAGCTGAAGAGAGGAAGGTGAACAGCTGGGGTTTGCTAAATGCTTCAAAATTCCATGTGTCCAACGTTTACAGCAAAGATGAGCTCACAAAGCAGAGAGAATGGAAACATCCAGACACTGTTGACAAGATCTTACCTGGATTTTCAGGAAAGCTTGGCAAGGTAAGGCTTTAAGTGAACTCCTTCATGCTTGGAACTGCTCAGAAAGGAGGAATTAGGAAGATGATTGCTGTATTTTGAAGGCTTTCTGCATTTTGCTGCTTTAGTTCTTTTACTGAATAATCATTTTAAGTCATTAACCAGGCAGGGAAAAGACATCCTAAACCAATATACTTTAAAAAATAAATGAACTGAAGTGGTTTGGAAAAGAGGTGGAGCAAGACAGGGAAAGAAGAGCCAGAACTGAGCATTGGCAGGGACACAGCCAGCTCTCACACAAAGGAGCATTTATACTTTCCAAGTGCAGATTTTAACAGGCAAGGAGAGAGAGAGAGTAAGAGACAGATTTCAATCAAGGACTTCAAGATAAAGTTTGTAATACTTAAAAAAAAATAAAAAGTGGATTACAGAATTGCTTTGCAGTAAAAACTACATTTCTGAAGTTTGCTGTTGCAAGATTTTGTATAGACATAAACACTCATGTTTAAATACATCTGTTGTATTGAAATTGAAAATAAGCCAGGATAAGTGTATGCACAATGACAGTTTACTAAGATATTCAAACAAAGAATAACCCCCAAAAACATGATTTGGACTCGCTACACTGCCCAGGAACAGCCCAAACACACGCGTGAGCTGCCAGGTGATGCACACACATGAGGACAGAATAATTTCCAGCAGCTTGGCAGGAGCAGAATTTTCCTGACTTTGACATATTCTATTAAAATCAGTGTCATTTCCAAAGGGAAATTGAAACATGTTCTGTAGCTGCGTGACAGTTTAATAGTGGAGCTGCAATGAGGAATACTGTAGGAGAAGAGCTAGGAGATAAGAGAACAGTTTGCATCCTGCGCATACTGCAACACGGAGTTTTAATTAACGAGCCAGTTTGCCCTGAAGGACTGATCCCAACAGCACAGACACTTTTCTGCAGTGAAATCAGGGATGAACCCCTTGGAAAAACAAATGAGAGAGGGAAAGGTCTGAATAAAAACTATTCCTGAGAAGAATGTAGCATGGGATGAGTCAAGGACTGACAGCCAGGAAGTCTTGTAATCACAGAATCAGAGAATGAGGTGGGTTGGAAGGGATCTTAAAGCTCGTCTCAATCCACCCCCCTGCCATGGGCAGGGACACCTTCCACTACACCAGGGTGCTTCAAGCCCCATCCAACCTGGCCTTGAACACTTCCGGGGATGGGGCAGCCACAGCTTCTCTGGGCATTTGTCCAAAAAATCTTTGTCCCAAAAACCTGAACCATGATTTAGCTTCTATTTTATCATATTGAACACAAACTACAGGGAGCCATGACTTCACAAAAATGAAAAAAATTGGGGTATGGAAAGGACAGGTAGGAACACAGACTGCAACTGATGATGCCTTTTCCTGGTCTTAAAATCAAGAGTCAAACACAGTTAGCAGGGGAAAAGGGATTTTACCTTGGTATTTATTTTAAGGATCCTTAGGTGCACAACGTCCAGGTCGAATGCACCTCCATGCACACCGCAATGCACCCCCCACAAAAGATCTGGTATCACATTATAGGTGTTACTAATTAGCACATCTATCAAAAGTTCCCCAATGGGAGGCTCGAGTGAGCCCCCCTCCCCCAGGAACCCTCCCCTGGATGGTTCTATCTTAGTTTACAAAATGTGTTCTGGAGAGGACCTTGGGATCTGAGGCGTATTGCTCCCTGACTACGAAACCTCTAAAATGTTGAGTGTCCGAGCTCAACAAACAAGTGCAAGAATGTAGGCAAAAAGCACTAAGAATACAGAAGTTGTAAAAAGGCATAACAGGGGTTTAAAAGGAAAGGCAAAAAAGCATCATGGCATCATTTCCCCCCTTTTAGAGACTAACAAAACTCTACCTTGTCTAGTCTCTACTCTACATTACCCACAGAACCGGTTTACACAACCGGCTGCTCCACAGGATACTACACAGATAATAACTACAATTACAGCTATTACAAATGTTTCTTTTACTCAGGCCTAGTTTGGTAACTACGAGGTGAGGGTATCAAAAATATGATCAAACTTTAAGGTGTTATTTTTGGAAGCTACTTCATGTAGAATTTGAGTTGCCTTCTAAATTTCATCCAAATCTTTCTTAATTCTCCCACGTTGAACTCTCCACGTAAGAACAACAGCTGGTATTGACAATAGCACATACACCTCCTTGTGCGGCAAGTATGAAATTGAGAGCTATCCTGTGTTGCATAACTGCACGGGACAGACAGTCAGCTTCCTCCTGTAAGGCTGAAATTGCATCTGCAGTGTGCTGCTCAATACGTTCAACGACGGCCGAGGTGTTTACAATTGCTCTCTCCAGTTCAACCACTCTGTAAGAGGGTACGAGGGCTCTGACTAAGCTATGGAAAAGTGTGGGGCGTTCAACGAGGGGATGAAGAGATCTTTTTCTCCTCTCATTTTGGTTTTTCAAGATGGTCAAATATTGTTATATTCGGGACCACAGCCCTAACGGCACAAGCCGGGTCTTTGTTCACAGGCGTAACTTTCCAGGCCTTATCGCCACATATCCAGTACAACCCCATCCCAAATGGCTGAGCCAGTCTCCACCCAGTCAATTTCATCTTTGCCACAATTCTTGGGTCTATTATTCCTCTGAAACGGGTCTTATGACAATATGAAGGAGGAAGGGCCTTTCCTGTGGCGTTTACAATCGCACAAGGAACCGCACAGTTTGCACGCTCTCCCAGGCCGCTCAAGGGTGTGGGGGGGCAGAAGGGTGCTAATAATTGGTTCCCACGTTTCAGTGCTGTTCTCTTCCATTAAAATGCCAATCCATGGCCAGTGACCCCTCCCATCCAGGGGTGGTAACTGGGTACGGATCCAGCAATCGCTCTTATTAAGAATCTTGGACACATTTTGGACCACAGTCTTATGCAAATCATGGGGCGAACCCTGAACCATGGTTACCAGTTGGGCAAACAGCAAACATGTAAAAAACAGTTTAAACTGCATCTTTTTGATTTGTATCAGTCTCTGTCTTCTTGGTGGTTTCGGGAGCAGAAGCTTTCTTCACCCTGGAGTGGTGAATCCACGGTCCCTTGCCAGCGACCTTGACCGCAGTAAAAGTGGTCAGCAAAACTTGGAATGGTCCCTTCCACTTGGCTTGCAAGGGGTCACTGTCCCACCACTTGATGTAGACCCAATCTCCAGGCTGAGGGAAGCTCAATCCATCACGGCAGACCACACCACGACCTGAAAGGACACGGTCAGTCCTGGTTTTTAGCTATGCACTGAAGAGGAAACTAAGAGAAATTCTATGGACCACACATTCCTGGTTGCTGCCAGACTTCTTCACAAAAAGTGTGTCCCAACAAATAGGAGCTGATGCCATTTTAGACTTTGTTTTGGCAAGTAATAAAGGCATTAAGAAGAGCTGGTGATAAAACATTAACTTGGATTGAGTGCATACAAGCACATTCACATTAAATTACGGATAAAGAGAGGTTAAGTGTTGTAAGAGAATCAAAGTTCACTCTTTAACTATGAGAAATGAAATCAAACAGTAAAATCAAGTGGACTAAGGAGATCAGGAATGGGAAAGCTGCCATCTAAATATTTCTCTCAGGTCAAAGATGCAAAACTATTTGAAAGCTGCATCCTCAGAGCTAACCTCAAAAGGGATATGAGGATCAATTAAAGAGACTTCGTATTAAGGAGAGGATTCATTAGCAATGTCTTTAAAGCCAGCAAGAAGTAGAGAGACCAAATAAGAACCGCCAGAAGTCAAGCTGTGCCAGAACTCAGCAAATGAAAACAAAGCAAGAGATGTTTCAGCCATACAAGTAAAGAAAACCAGGAGGGGAAGGGAAGAGGAGATGCTGTAAGAAGAAGCATTAAGAGTTTTCCTTAGGGATAAGGACACTGAACATGGGTGCAAGGCAATGTCTGATGGGAATGAAGTTACAAGAGATACACAACAAAGGTGGAGGCAGAACTCAAGTGTTTTGTTGCATTCAGAGCCAGGGAAAGCAGACAACATGCATCCCAGCTCCAAAAGAAATGGTTCATGAAATAGTATCCTCTGGAATAAAGCTGTTAAAGCAGTTTAACATCTGAGCACAGCTGAGCATGGAACACTTAAAACTTGTACTTAGGGAAGGAGGGAGAATCTAAATATTCCCCCTCCCAAGACCTCTAGAGAAAGCAAAGTTTCAAGACAAGTTTGAATGAAAGAACTTAATTAGTAAACGAAAAACTGAAATGAACAAGCAGTGGAGCTGACAACAGTAACCTGTGCCATGCCAGTTCACTATCTTCTGTTTGGAAAAATAATTTATTATATAGACCTAGGCAACAGAACAGAGCTAATCCAAGTTTCATTATGGATATCAATATAATGGGAATTCCTGGGTGAGATAAAGATGGTGAAGAATATTTCAAGAGTTAAGAGCGGTTAAAGAGGGCAGAAGTTAGTTCAAGGATGGCATTTGAACAGAGTGACTGATATATTCATGTCCTCAGAAAGTCCAGAGGAGGCCCCGGAGCTGCTGCAGGGCTGGAGCCCCTCTGCTCTGGAGCCAGGCTGGGAGAGCTGGGAATGTTCCCCTGGAGAAGGGAAGGCTCCAGGGAGAGCTCCGAGCCCCTTGTAGGGCCTGAAGGGGCTCCAGGAGAGCTGGAGAGGGACTGGGGACAAGGCCTGGAGGGACAGGACATAGGGAATGGCTTCCCAGTGCCAGAGGGCAGGGATGGATGGGATATTGGGAAGGAATTCCTGGCTGTGACGGTGGGGAGGCCCTGGCACAGGGTGCCCAGAGCAGCTGTGGCTGCCCCTGGATCCCTGGCAGTGTCCAAGGCCAGGCTGGACATTGGGCTTGGAGAGACCTGGGATAGTAGAAGGTGTCCCTGCCCATGGCAGGGGGTGCAACGAGATGATCTTTACGGTCCATTCCAACCCAAACCACTCCATGATCTCTGTTCCAGGATTTTGTCCTTCAAAGAACACCCACATCACTCTGAGCACACAGGGAGTTGATACTTGACCAGCCCACTGCAAGAAGGAGGCCGAGGCTCCTGTGAATTGTGAGCTGCCTCAGCAGCTGCAGAATCTCTGGGACTGCAATCACAGAGTGATTCTGTCTGATTTTATGACCACCAAGCTTCATCCACTGCTTCTCCTGCACCAGCTTCATCACCACAGCCAGCCTGACACCCAAGGCACTGCCTGTCAACCAACTATACTGAAGGAAGTGAAAGAATGAATTTGTCCCTCTTGTCCGGCACATGCCACCAGCCTTAGGCAGCAGCAGGAGAAAAGGGATGGCCCTCGAGCTGTGCCTTTTGAGAACCAGACACTAAAGAGCCACTAAAGTATTTCCTCTGTCTGCTCTTTCCAGGCTTCATTTTTAGCTTTATCAGGCTTTTTCTACAACATCAATATCGACACATTTGAAGTCAGACACCTCGTCAAACACAGCCCTGTTAATAAGTGCCTCGCTTTATTTCACAGCACATCTTCAGATCCACTGGGCTGAGGCAACATCTGAAGATGCCTCACACCTTCTTCCTCTTATCCAGGAACATCAGACTCTGTCTGCTGTGGGATTACACCAAGGCTGGTTCAGCCTGGAAACTCCAAGCACAGCAAACTGCCACAGCTCTTGAGAGAAACAAAAAAAGCACCTTTAAATAATTTTACATATATTAGCAGCTCTTACCTGTATTTTTATCGGCCAGGTGAAATTGCTGACGTAAACAAAGAATGTGATGTTCGGGTTGTTGCGGAAATCAAACTTCTCATTGGAGAAACTGTCCTTGTATTCTTTTATATTGGTTCTGGAAACAACTGGAATTTCCTCCCCAGCCTGTGTGCCAGCTATTGTAAGGAGTAGCAAGAAAAGATGTTTCAATGTGTATTTAAGAAAACAAACAAAAGGGCAAACCATCCTAAATTCCAATGTTAAAAAAATAACTATTCATTCAAAACCAACTATTTTAAGATGCACTGCATTATCAAAATCAGTGTGTGCCAAGATGTTGCATTGTTAAACATAAAATTTGCACTTTTAATGTTTACAAAATACACTATTAAAGTTGAAAACATAGGCTTTTTTAAACATTTTACCTTCCCCCTCAGGCTATTTAAGAACACTATGCAAAAAGTACGTAGGTTAAAAACCCCCCAAGTTTTCCTAATTAAATTTGCATTTGTCAGAAACTGATAAAGCAGCTCCCAAGTTACTTAGATCATCCTCAATTCACCTGCAAAACTTGTGGACCAAGTAATGTTGAGGTTGAAGTTTTTAGATGCATTGATGAACATGTCCAAGTCTCTGTTTTGCTAAAGGAAAAAAACAAAGAGGAAAGCCCATTTTTAGGATAAGCAATTTTACTGTACTGTTTCCTAGGAAATCTTCACTACAAAAAATTATCCTGAAATTTGTTACTTACATAAAGAAAATACATCAAGCTAAAAACCATATACTATATTTTCTGAAAGAAGCATTCTCCTCCTCAAGGAAAACGTAACAAAGAAAGTCACGTGTATAGAATATCACAGGAAGAACTGAGACACAAGATATAGGGTGAAAACAAGCAAAACATGTCTGCTCTGGAGACAGGCTGAGAAAGATGGGATTGTTCAGCCTGCAGAAGAGAAGTGCCCAAGAAGTGCCTAAAGGGGCCCCAAGAGAGCCGGAGAAGGACTTTGGACAGGGGCCTGGAGTGCCAGGACACAGGGAATGGCTTCCCACTGCCAGAGGGCAGGGCTGGATGGGATATTGGGAAGAAATTGTTCCCTGTGAGGGTGGGGAGGCCCTGGCACAGGGTGCCCAGAGCAGCTGTGGCTGCCCCTGGATCCCTGGCAGTGCCCAAGGCCAGGCTGGACATTGGGGCTCGGAGCAGCCTGGGACAGTGGGAGGTGTCCCTGCCCATGGCAGGGGGTTTGGAGCAGGGTGAGCTTTAAGGTCCCTTCCTACTCAAACTGTTCTGTGATTTTTAAAAACTGGAATGGCTCAGAGGTTGTTCAAACAACTGGAAAGAATCAGCTGTGGTCCCTTATGAAATTTTACTGTGATGATTTGGGACTGCACAGCCAAGCCAAGGTCAGAAAGCTCTGGTTGTTCCAGGGAGCCGGGCACACCTTCCACATCACAAGACTACACTCGGAGACCCACAGAACTGTAACAAATCATTGCCTCCAGGGCTAAGGGAAGACGAAGGACAAAGTTAAAGGGGAAGATGGAAAATTTACCTCTTCAGGTGTTGCTACAAAATTGATTGCTGTGTAATAGCGATCGTCCTCCTGGGAAAGGCTGAAGGTGAACTGATAGTCGATGAGAAGAGTATCTGTAAGGAATGCAGGGAGACAGTTATCCCATCTCCTGGAATAAAGTAACTTCTGTAAAGGAAGGCAGGATCTCACTGAAGGGTTTCTTGGACAACTAGGACATGACACTGTCATGACACTGCTACAAATGACTCCAACCTACAAATGATCCCACTTAAGGAACAAAAAACTCCGGGAGTTGAGCCTAGAGGGGGAAGAGAGGTGGCTTATACTTGCCAGGCAACAGCCTCCAGCCTTGATCTAAATCAATATCCTACTTATCCATCGTAAAAAACACGCCAAAAGATTTACTTTTCCAGCCTGCAATACTCTGTGATCTAAGGAAATAGTAGAAAAATTCAATAGCTGTGTAATTCCCACTCGGAAGGGGATAATGCACAGCACAAAGAAACAGTCAAGGAATAGAACCAAGCAAGACTGGATCTGGACAGCACAAGGTTCTTCCTGCAAGAGTTGGTAAGTTTTGCCTTTCCCCACTTCTTGCCCATTTAACCATCCCTGCCATTTCAGCAAGGAATTTGGTCATTCTTACACAGAGATTGTTGTGAGAAGCCAGCAGTGCCCTTGTTTGGCCACACAAGCAGAATTCAAATAAGCCAAAACCAGCCAGCTGATCATTTCTGTGCTGGACAAAACCACTATTGGAGACTTTATGTAATTTAAGATTCCCTCTCTCCACGCCTGCCAGGCTGCTGATTGCTAATATTTGCAAATAGAAGCTGGAAAGCTTCCATTAGGTAATCTGAGTCTTGGCAAAGGATCTCCTGGAACTGCATGGGAATCCAACTGCTCATTTCAGAGGAAACGTGGCAATTTTGAAATCCATTCTAACATGGACCAGAATTTAAAATTAACAGTATTTTGCATTTATAAAAATTCTAGACATTCTTTGTTTTTTACCTACTAGGAATATAGTTTAGAGTGCTCTCCAAAAGACCAGATTTCATCTCAGTCATATGAAAAACATTCAAAATATTGTTCAAAGATCCAATCATCACACAGACCTTATCAAGAAAAGCATTTTCACTCTCTTTAAACAATGCATTTGAGAAAAGTGAAGGTTTTTAAGCTATTTTTTTGTCCTTTCCTTAATCCCCCATATTTTAAACACATGTTGAGGCAACTAAAACAAGTTTTAAGTAAGGTATTTCAAACTTCAAGCACATTTTTTATCTCCAAACAAAATCCCAAGGGTACTCACAGTAACACGTTCCTTTAAGTGGATTTCCCTGATATCTGTTTTCCACTTCACACCTAAAAATAATACATACTTTTTAATAAATGGATTTTTTTTGCAGTTCTGTTTATTCCCAGCCACTAAATACCAGAAAACACAACCTGTGCTGATAACAGTACATGACTAAAGATGAATGTCTGAGCTAGACTGGGCTGATGAAGAAATTCCATGTTCCCTGCAAGACCGACTCATATGCAGTAAAAATGAAATATAAAATTCTGGATATTAACGTTTGCATCCACTTGGAAGGTATTTATTAGCTCTTCACAATGCATGGAACTAGATTATCTTAGTCATTTATGGCCATTCCACGTTCTATCCTATAAACGTTTATTCATGTGAGCAATGCTTTAAAAATAAACCTGGCAGTGAAATTATTTGGAATTAAATTATTTCCACTAACATTACACTAAAAGCATTTCTGTTATGTTACAGAGAAACCTCCAGCAAATTTGTTGCTCTAAAACTGCTCCATTAAACTGCTTGAATGTCAAAGGCTCATTTCGGATATATTTACACTCCCACAGAACAACATCAGAGAGCACAGACAGTACAATCCACCAATTAAAAAGAAACTATTGAGGGATAAAGCAAAGCAGAGAGAGTCCAGAGGAGGCCCCGGAGCTGCTGCAAGGCTGGAGCCCCTCTGCTCTGGAGCCAGGCTGGGAGAGCTGGGAATGTTCCCCTGGAGAAGGGAAGGCTCCAGGGAGAGCTCCGAGCCCCTTGCAGGGCCTGAAGGGGCTCCAGGAGAGCTGGAGAGGGACTGGGGCCAAGGCCTGGAGGGACAGGACCCAGGGAATGGCTTCCCACTGCCAGAGGGCAGGGATGGATGGGATATTGGGAAGGAATTCCTGGCTGTGAGGGTGGGGAGGCCCTGGCACAGGGTGCCCAGAGCAGCTGTGGCAGCCCCTGGATCCCTGGCAGTGTCCAAGGCCAGGCTGGACAGAGCTTGGAGCACCCTGGGATAGTGGAAGGTGTCCCTGCCTGTGGCACGGGGTCGAATGGGATGAGCTTTAAGGTCCCTTCCAACCCAAACCATTCTATGATTCTATGTATAGTTTGGGAGGTGGGGATTTTTTCACCCATCCCTTCTGCATGACATTCCCAGTTGAAGTGTTTTTAAAATTGGAATTCTTCAGGAAATCGTTCTGTTCATGATATTCCCCAGGGGAAGCGTGGCTGGCTGCACCCTCAGTGCAGTCAGTCAACTGTCAGGAGGAAGAAATGAGAAGAGACCTCATAAACACAACCATTAAAAAATGGGGGGGTGTCCAAGGTGGTATGTGCACAACTTTTTGATTTCAAATAACAAAGGGGAATGAACTCACAGTTGACACTCATCTCCTTTGATTCCCTTGGTTGTGCAGAAACATTTCCCTGTGTTTGTGTTGCAGACGGACGCGTGGCCATTGCACTTGCAAGCTGTTGAGAAGAGAGGGCAGAAGACACAACGTTGAATGAAGAAGAGAAACAAATTCGACAGCAATTAAGTCCTTTAGTTGTCAAACTGAGATACACCAATAATTAACGTGCAGATGAAACCCATTTGGTGCTCTTTGCTTTCTTTGAGCTGCAGAAGGCAGATGAAAATAGAACCGTGCGTCAAAACAGAGCAAGTGCAGGCTACCCAGGACTGTTTCGTATGAAATCATCATCAGACCGTGCTTTTTAGCCTCAAAAACTTATTTAATTTCCTCTCCTGTTGTTAGACAGCAGGGGTGATATCGTATCTGGGAAGGAAAGACAATATTTGAAATAATTTTGGGCTTGCTAACACATTTCAGCCAAACTCAAAACTCTTGAGAGAAGAGTCTGGAAAATAAAACAAGACCTGTGGGACTTCAAGGGCTTTTTCTAGAAATAAATAAATAGGCCTTGCCAAAATAATGTCTCATCAGTCCTGTTGAGGAAATAATGTCATTATCAACAGCATCAGCAGAAAACATATGCTGCTAAAATGATTATGTCCATGCTGGAACTAGTCTGGGGTGCATTCCCCAATATATTTTAGGATAACTTTGCACTGAATGTCATCAAGTTGTGGTTGAAGCAAACCTGCACAGCCCTGAACAACTTCAAGTTTGGGGCATGCCCAAAACAGACCACCTCATACACCTGAGTCTGCTCAAGATCCAATCCAAGGTAGCATGGTGGGGACATACAGGAGACTTTCTTCACAAAAATGCTCCTGATTTACACTAAATGCTCATATTGACACACTTTGAGACCTTTATTTATAAAGATGTAGAAGAGAAATATGAACAAACAACCCCAAACAAAATCAACAAATAAGAACAAAGCCTACACAACCAGTTGACTTTGATATCTTGTTCACTACCACTGGAAGAACAGATTTAACAACTTCTCCTGGCATGCAGGTGCCTTTTAGTAGTTCTGCCAGTGAAGGTGCATCCACCTGGAGCTGCGCATAGCAGAGCGTACGATATAAGGAAAAAACCACACAAAGCGGAGATCTCTCGTTTGTGGTCCCTGAGCTTGCTGGGAACAAGAGGCTTTGAAGGCCGGAGCCTCCTTGTTAAGAAGACATATTCCTCCACATTAAGCAGTCATGCCAATCAATGGACCAGCAGATTCTTAGACATGAAGTCCCCCATCCTGAATATCTCTGCCAGCCTTGGACCTCATTATAGGAATCCTTTTGATAATCTTCTTTCTGTTGGCACATAATGGAAGCTACACTGTATCAGGGACACTTAATTGTGCTTCTCAGATGCAGATGAGAGGTTTCCTAGCAGCAACACAGCACAATAGGAAGAAGCTAAAAGGCCTATTGTGGGAACAAGGAGATGGAATGAAAATTCAACAAAATAATTGTATTCTGTGAAGGAAACACACTTTTCATTAGTGCCACTTAAAGAACAATAAGTCTTAGTACTACTGAGAATGTCTTCTTTTCTTACACTTTGCGCAAGGGAAGCAAAGTGAAGCTGGATCAATATTCAATATGAGCACACATGAAATTTCTCCTGATTTTTAAACCTCAGGTTGTTTAGAGGCAGATTGCAGCATCTTGAGCAATAACATTAATTTTTCTTTCCTCTCTGCTCTTTAGCCACATGCATGTCAAGAAGACGGAACACTCAAATATTCCTATTTAAAACAACAGAATTTATTCATTTATCCACTTTCCTACAAGCCTGTAACTGGAGATCATTCACTGAAGAACAGGAATATGCACAAAGAGATTTTCTCATGGCTTTTCAGAGAACTTTAAACTTTGGAAACAAACTATTGATAGAATGTACTAGAGAACCTCGCTGGAGTCTACAAATGACAATTTCCCGCCAGAGTCGGATGACGGAGCAGAAACCCAAAACCACTGGAAATGGCTTTTTGACTGTGAATCATGGTAACAGCCTGATGATGAACCACCTTCCAGTGAGTCTTCTTCCACCTTCTTCACAAACCACGGGTCACGGACTCATTCGGAGATGGTCATGGGGATTGTTACTCCTCTTTCCACATTTGTGATGGTCCAGCTTCCCAATGGCAACACCATCACCCACCTGCCCAACACTATTCTTCCATGCCACGTGCTTCAGCTGCCCTGCAGGTCCCCCCTGAGCCCTGGAAGAGGGAGACAGGCAGGCCCATGGCACCAGCAACTCATGGGCCACCAGCAAAGGCTGCATGGATGTGTTCGGAAGCACTGCCACAGCTGCAATCTGATTTCAGGCATAATAGTGCCTTCCCTTCGCTTGCAAATAACTTCCTTATCTCCCACCAGCATATTTTCATGGGAAATTTTAATCAGAAAATTTCAGAAAAATCCTGAATGCAGAGAAAGCACCTTGCAGCTATTTTTACATTTGATGTGCTGTATTTCCTACCCTTCCTGATTAATACTCTTCTACTTGGACACTTCCTAAAAGCAACCTCTGAGGAGTGATTTACCTGCCATTTAGTTATTATCTGCCTAGCTCTGCCAACACCAGGGTGTATGATGTGATGCAAACAATTTTTTCAGGGAAATAACTGCAGTTTGACAAAATATTTTCAACACAAGTAATATAACCTTGTGTTGGGACTTTTTACAGGACTAGGTAGGAGTGAAGGCATTGAAATAAAAGAGGGCGGGGTTAAATGGGATATGGAGAAGAAATTCCTCCCTGCAAGGGTGGGGAGGCCCTGGCACAGGGTGCCCAGAGCAGCTGTGGCTGCCCCTGGACCCCTGGCAGTGTCCAAGGCCAGGTTGGACACTGGGGCTTGGAGCAGCCTGGGATAGTGGGAGGTGTCCCTGCTCATGGCAGGAGGTAGAACAGGATGGCCTACTAGAATCCTTCCAACCCAACATTCCATGATCCCATGACTCACACTAGGCAGTGAGTGTGCAAACACATAGATGTTTGTGTGTCAGGCTGGAGCCTACAACAACTGTCTCCAGCACGGCTGTGACCGTGGGCTCTAAAAACAGAGCAGCACAAAGTATCGCTCACAAATGCACAAAAAGAGTGAAATCAGCACATTATTAATGGGAAAGGATGGAGGGACCACGGCTCAGAGAAGGGAGAAAACAGGAGCTGGCTCTGCTGCCTGTCAGCCAATCCTTATCTGAAGAATTCCCCTCTGGAGAGGTTTTCACCAAGCAAAAATAACTAATGGGCAGCAGTCAGCCTGGCTGCATCAGATAGGGTGATTGGCTCTTGCTTTCCCTTTCCCAATCCACCTCAGTCTTTCTGCCCAGGTTCCTGCTTCCCTCATTCTTTCCCCTTCCCAGTAAACAGTGTTAAATCACAGCAAATTAAAAACCTGGGTCCAAAGCACTTGAGAGCAAAGCACTTCTGACATGAGCTACTGGTTCCATCAGATAAGGAATGAACGCTGCTCCACAACCTCTCAACACATTTTCTAATTTCTTTTTCAGGCATCTGGATGATTTCAGTCTGTCATTCATTGTCTAACAACAAACTATTTTGGGACAATCCTTATGCACAAGAGTCCAAAGGAACTTACTCTCTGTTTGCAGATGCACAGAAAAGCGACACCCGCCAACAGGCACGTTGTGATCCAATGATTAAACCTGAAAGCTCAGGGTAGAATTCTGTATTTTCTCAGGCAACTCAGCCTCAATTTATTCATCACTGCATTTCAAAGTATCTACACCTGAAACGAGTTTATGAGTATCAGCAGTATTTAATCTGGCAGATAATGTTGTGAAATCAAGTGCCAGTGATGCACCTTCTCCTTTGTACCCGTGCTGTCTGTTGGAATTCCATATCGCTTTTCTCTAAGGGAGGCAGCTGTATCTCTGTGAGTTTTTCACCCCCTTCCTCGAATCTGTCCATTGGGAAGTTCTTTGTAGCCTCAACCATCACCACCTTCCTCCTGCCTGAGGAAACAGGACTCCATGCTCCAGCTACTGACTCTCATCTTCATCCAAAAGGTCGGCACGACTTCCAATAAACACACTAAATGAATATCCAAGTACTTTCTACTGGATTGTCTCCACACTTGGAAGAAGCAACAGAAAGTCTTCAATGTCCGCTCATTAATCACCTCCACTTTGATCTTCCAGGATGGCCACAAACCACCCACACTCCTTTCACAGAAGTACTGACACTACTCTGAGCAATGTTATTTTTACTCTGCCTCTTCCATCACCGTATCTAATTGTCTCATTCCACCTCACTATACTCCATTAACATAATCCACTGGGACCAGAGCTGTTTAACATCTCTGCTGGTGACAGGGGCAGTGGGACTGAGGAACCCATAGCAAGTTTGCTGGTGACAACAAACCGGTAAGGTCAGCATGCTAGAGAGAAGGGGGGACATCCAGAGGGACCTAGGCGGCATCCAGTGGTACCTGGACAGACTGGAGACATGGGACTGTGTGAACCTCATGAATTTCAACAAGGCCAAGTGCAAGGTCCTGCACCTGGGTTGATGCAAGCCAGAGCACAAACACGGGATGGGTGGGGAATGGCTGGAGAGCAGCCCTGTGGAGAAGGACTTAGGGGTGCTGGTGGGTGAGAGCTGGACGTGCCCCAGCCCAGAAACCCCCTGTGCCCTGGGCTGATCCCCAGAGTGGGCAGCAGGGGGAGGAGGGAAATCTGCCCCTCTGCCCTGCTCAGGTGAGACCCCACCTGCAGAGCTGCCCCAGCCCTGGGGCCAGCAGCAGAAGGACGTGGAGCTGCTGGAGAGAGCCCAGAGGAGGCCCCGGAGCTGCTGCAGGGCTGGAGCCCCTCTGCTCTGGAGCCAGGCTGGGAGAGCTGGGAATGTTCCCCTGGAGAAGGGAAGGCTCCAGGGAGAGCTCCGAGCCCCTTGCAGGGCCTGAAGGGGCTCCAGGAGAGCTGGAGAGGGACTGGGGACAAGGCCTGGAGGGACAGGACACAGGGAATAGCTTCCCACTGCCAGAGGGCAGGGCTGGATGGGATCTTGGGAAGGAATTGTTCCCTGTGAGGGTGGGGAGACCCTGGCACAGGGTGCCCAGAGCAGCTGTGGCTGCCCCATCCCTGGAGATGTTCCAGGCCAGACTGGATGGGACTTGGAGCACCTGGGACAGTAGAAGGTGTCGCTGCCCGTGGCAGGGGATTTGGAGCAGGATGGTTTTAAGGTCCCTTCCAACCCAAACAATTCCATGATTCTATGATTAAATCTCTTAGGAGAAAGAAGCACCTTCCCTCACATCTGCACCTCTCACAGCCGGATTCTGGTTTACAACTGGTCTCCCCAGTGACACAACACTGAAAGATTCACAGCAGTTCAAAACCATGTCACAAGGTTGCAGGTCAAAACTCCAAGACTTCCATGTATATTTCTCAATATTAAATGCATTGGTGTTTCCCAGTTTAACTGGATCTTGCACAGCTGAAAACAGTTCTTTGTGACAGAGAGTCCCAAAGGACTTTACAAACTGAAATGCAATTTTAACAGGGTTCTCCTAATCCTCAACTGAAATCCAGCCAAGTCCTCAGTGAAACATGGCAAGCCTTTATGAAGCAGACAATTTTAACTATAAACACACAACACATTAACCAAATGGAATAGAAGGTGAAACTTAGATAAGCAGACATTTGTTCAAGACATTTGGACCAACACTGTTCCTTTTAAAAACAGGATCATCAAACACTAAAATACAAACATTTTTCACTGTGGTCATTCCAAGTTTAGAAAGGAGGGTATAAAATCATCTTTATGTGCAATGAAAGTAATTTCACTCAGCAGTTTTGAGTGTCTTTGATTTGAAGAAACAAGAATAGAGCCTTGCCTGCAGGAAAGAAAACATGAATTATCAGGATATAATTTGTGTTAAGATAGCGGAGGAATGAGCAAAGAGTGAAAAACATGGAAAAGCTCAGTGCTGGAAAGCTCTAAGGCAGCACTTACGCTGACATGTGCCCCCGTTGGTGGGATCCCCGTAGTAGCCCGAGATGCACGTCTCACAGTGTTTGCCCGTGGTCAGGTTTTCACACTTCTCACAAATGCTCTCATTTACACACTTGCTGTGCCCATTACACTGACAGGCTGAAGAGAACAGGAAAATTATGAGTATTGGTGCTCAAATATAGTTCACAGAGACCCTCAGAGTCTGCACCGTGCAGAGGATAAATGAAACCATTTCATGCACCTTCCTGAGAGGTTCTTGTCTCTTGCTAGCGACACGTGGACCCAAAGACAGGTGTCTATCATAAAACTGAAATTGAATGCAGCACACAGAAAACTGAACTGCAAAACATTACGTGCACATTGAACTGGAAGCTGCTGGTGGGATGGATTTACAAGGAAGGGGGAGGGGAGTGTTAGTTTTGTGTCAAAAACATTCGTTAAAAATCATCCTACGCATTATTAATACTTAAGACAACCTTCAAAGGAAGATCTGCCTTTCTTTCAAACAGCCTTAAGATAAATAAACAAACAAAAGTTAAAATCTCATTAAAGGTTTGTAGGAAAAGTAATTATTACTCTCAAGTAATAAATAATAATGTCTTCATGCAGCAAACCTGTGCAGCTCAGTGCACAGCTCCTTCCATCTCCAAGTGTGTAGCTCCTACTTATATTCCATGCTCTTCTCCTCCCTCTATTAGCAGGAGGGAACACAGACATCACTATAGCCCAAAAAACTCTCTCCCCTTGCATTTAATCAAAATGTTGGACAATTAAACACTGCTCATTTACCTGGACACTGAATAAAGGACCAGTTATAGTTGTTCTCCACAGGACACATACTGACATTAAGGACAGGCTCCAAGCTGTGTTTCCCTGGCGTGGATGGGGTCGGCATCTTGACAGGACCCCGGTAAGAGCCTTCGATGCACTTCCCCTTCCCGGTGTTGCTCGGATCCGTGCACCATCCACAGCCAGGCTGCTCCAGGCACTGAGCACATGTGCAGTAGCCTGAGCAGTTCTCAGCTATAAAAAAACAAACATGGATTTGTGGAATAAATCACTATCTCAAACACAGGCAACAAAAAATGCAGAAAACCTTGTATTTTTACCTCAAAAAATATTTATCTCATCAAATCTAGAAATGTTTATTCTGATATTCACAGTAACACACTCATTCCTATCAGCATATTTATTTCAGAATCTAAAATAACTATTAACTAAGGTTTCATTAATCAGTGAATTACGAAACAGCACAACACGCACAGAGGTTTTTCAAACCATTACACACCACCCTCTAACACCACAGGTTAATGTTCCCTCTAGAAAACATCTCCCATTGATTTATAACAGATCGGATGATCAAATGAGCCATCTGGAAGCAAAGGCTAAAAACCGGCCAGTTTAGTCAGTTTGAGCCTCTTCCTGCCACATTTCAGTATCACATGCTATTATTCCAAGTATTTATCTAAGTCAAAAAGCATAGAATACAAGTAGGAGAACAAAATTCCACCCTTTAGCCCTTCCTTTCTCTAATGGGATTGGATTTCAGGGGTGACCAACTCTTTACATACAGAAAACTTTTTCTATTCCTTTCCCCAGACCATCTTGAAAAATATTTTCTGGATTCTTGGTGTTGCAAGATGAGCAGACTTCCTATTTTGATGTTTAAATTGACAATATTTGCCTTTAAAAAGAAAAAAAAGTAGTAGAAAAACATTGTTGTCCATTATTTTAGCTTACTCATCTCCTGCCTGATTCTTCCTCCAACTTTTGACCTCTGGCAATATGGGAAGTTCACACCCTCATGTTCCTTAAATTTATTTTCTTCATCTCTTATTTTGCAACACTTTGAGCTACTGGTGATGGCCCTGCTCACACCCAGCTCCTAAAGAATTCAACATAAATCAAATAATTTCTACATCTTCACTTGTTTTAAGTTTTTAGCCTCTTTTACCCCAGTTTGAAAAGAAAACACAGTATTCCAAAGTGCCATGAAGCTTTTGCAGTTTACTTACATCTACCTAAAAGGGACAAAAAAGTAAATCATTTTTTTATAATGAGGTAGAAATTCCTACTACAGTCTGTAAGTAGACAATACTTCCGAGTAAAACACTCGTGTAAACCCTACTTTGGATTTGATAATCATGCAATCACAGAGTGGTTTGGGTTGGAAAGGACCTTACAGACAGTGCCGTTCCACCCCCTGCCGTGGGCACGAAACTTCCACTAGACCAGGTTGCTCCAAAACCCATCCAGCCTGGTCTTGTTCCTTTCCATCCAGGGGATTTTCAGCACAACCCATGTGGGTCTCAATGACTTTTACCACCAAAACACAAGCGCCCAGCCGCCCCCAGGAGCCAGGAGAGGTCACTTACGTGGACAGCTGCTCATAGTGTACCACTCCATGCACTGCCCGTAGGGGAAGGAGGCCACGTAGGCGTTGGAGTCCACGCACTGCTTCATGTTGCTGCACCACATGCACTCGGAGCTGCCACTCGTGCACTCCCCGCACGCGGAGCGCAGCGCGCAGGGCGTGCGGCACTGCTTGGCGCTGTGGTTGGCTGTGGGGGGAGGACAACAATCAGTTCTCTTCCAGAAATAATCATGGGTTGGAAGGAACCATAAAAACCATCTCATCCCACCCCCGGCCATGGGCAGGGCCGACTTCCACTGTCCCAGGCTGCTCCAAGCCCCATCCAACCTGGCCTTGGACACTGCCAGGGACCCAGGGGCAGCCACAGCTTCTCCAGGGAATGGTGTTATGAGAGTGGTCTCTCTTTCTCTGCGGTTCTGTTGATGCATTCCTCAGTCACCCTTCCCGGCAAAGCACAGGGAAGAGCCCTCATGTCTTTACATGAGCACACAGGGACGTGTTTCAAGTGATTTGATCAGTTCCAGACACAAATGAGCACTCAAAGCAGAACTAACTCAGCAGTTTGTAGTGTGAGCCAATGCTTTAAGCTTTGCTTCAAGTGATTGTTCTCAGACCATAAAAACAAGATAAAGGTTAAACCCAAATGCTACAAGTGAAAACATACAGAATTTTGAGTTCAGGTTCCACATTCAGGATTCACATCCTGCACTTCCACAAAGAATGATTTCAACTGGTGTAGTGTACTTAAAATTTTTATTTAATCAACCAACTTCCCTAATACTTAAAGAGGCACTAATTGGTATTCAGAAATAATCAGCTACAGTGGAGGGTTAACAGACCAAGCCATCTGAAAAGATACGCAGTTTCAAGAAAGCTGGAAGACTTTTCCCAAAAGCAAATAGCTTCTTTTTTTCAAAGTTCTCGTATCTCCAAAGTGTCTTGGCCAATTAATTTCAAACTTTGATAAAATCCTCCTCTGGCTACATAGCAGGGGCGGGGGAAAAGGGGAATTCAATTGGAAAGTTACCTTTTTTTTTTTTTTAAACAGGAGATTGCTCCATGCCATAATTAACCTAAATGTCACATGTAGGTATGCAATTGAGAAAAAATAATTAAAATAATGTACTTCAAATTAAATTTTACAGTTAACAGCATGTTGAGCTAATTTTAAAATTTCTAGTTCCTGCATGAAATACGTACACAACACACGGGTTCGGAACTACTTTACTTTGGCAAAGTCATGATGCAGCTGGTTTGAAATGCAATAAATTGCATTCTCTTCACTCTCTAAGAAATATACATCAAGCAGACAGCTGTTGTTACCTGGCCTTTCACAGACAGTGCCATTGACCTCGTTGATACACGTTGCTGCCTTCAGTCCCTGCTGGGAAGGCTCAGCTAAATATCCACAAAATCCAGCATCACTTGGTTCATTGGGAAGCCACTGGACGAGGGTGTTGGTGAAGGGAGACATGTCTTCCCAGCACCAATACGACACATTGATTTTCCTCAATCCAACCCATGGAGTCAAAGTTTTGGGCTAGAAATAAAGGAGCAGGTCAAATCTAAGTTAGTGTTGCTGGCCACAAACTTCTTAATGTAAAGATCCCGTAAGACAACTATTTCTACTGGCAATTTATTTTTTGTCACACTTTCATTTTGGGGAGCAGCATTTGAGCTCAATTGGTATAGTATGTTGTTTTACTGTTAAAATATGTAAACATCACCTACTTCGAAATTATTTTATGCACTTTTATATCCTAGAGCTGCAGCTTCCAACAACAACAGGGTTACAAAGCATATCGTGCTAACACCAACATATTTTCTTGTTACTACTAAACATCTACATACAGTTTACTTGAACAAGGAGTAACTGCAAAGCAGAGCCTCCCCCAGCACATCCACCAGGGCTCCAAGCCCCATCCAGCCTGGCCTTGGACACTGCCAGGGATGGGGTAGATGCAGCTTCTCTGGGCACCCTGTGCCAGGGCCTCACCACCTTCACAGGGAACAATTTCTTCCCAATATCCCATCCATCCCTGCCCTCTGGCTGTGGGAAGCCATTCCCTGTGTCCTGTCCCTCCAGGCCTTGGCCCCAGTCCCTCTCCAGCTCTCCTGGAGCCCCTTCAGGCCCTGCAAGGGGCTCGGAGCTCTCCCTGGAGCCTTCCCTTCTCCAGGGGAACATTCCCAGCTCTCCCAGCCTGGCTCCAGAGCAGAGGGGCTCCAGCCCTGCAGCAGCTCCGGGGCCTCCTCTGGGCTCTCTCCAGCAGCTCCACGTCCTTCTGCTGCTGGCCCCAGGGCTGGGGCAGCTCTGCAGGTGGGGTCTCACCTGAGCAGGGCAGAGAGGCAGATTTCCCCCCTCCCCTGCTGCCCACACTCTGGGATCAGCTCAGGGTACAGTTTTCCACCTTACAAGCATTCTATACTAATATCCATTAAAACAGGCTCCTAGTCTCTTTAGGCTCGATTTTCAAAGTACTCTGTAGGTGGAAAAAAACCCAATAAATTAACAATTCCTTTTTTACACAGTGTAAAGATTTAAACACTATTAGGGAAGGGTTACCATGCGTCTTTAGGAATTTTAAGTTGCTCTACCCTCAACTACTGGAATATCCAGAACCACCTGGAGCTGTCAGAATCACATATTTTTACGCCATCCCAGGCTTGGCTTTCTCATTTTACAAAAGATTTAATGAACAATCTTGCTTAAATTGCACCTTACCTTTCCTTGGCTAAATTGACTCCCCTCTAAAACACTGTAATTGTTGAAATTCCACTTTAAAATTACAAAGAGAATCAAGGCAGGGAATGGTCTTGTTTTAATAGGAGAATAGTTCTCTTAAATACTGAAGCATGTTTTCCCCTGAGAAAAAGTAATCCTATTGCCTCTAGCCTCATTTTTCCTAGAGAAAATGCTTCCCACAGCGGCCTCTGGGACCCAGGAGTTGTTACTCTGATGTGCCATCAGGCCACAGCAGCTTTCCAGCCTAATCCAGAATTTTAGAAAAGATGCACAGCATCATTCTTTGTCAGGGCTGTAGCACCCCCTACACAACCTGCCCTGAACATCTCCCTGCTTCTCCCAGGGACTGGAAAAAATATGTATTTATTTTATTGATGCATGAAGAGGAAAAAATTCCAATTCACTTCTCCCTGAGCCTGACAGAAAAGCACCTGCCACTAAATCACACACAAATAACGCCAAATAAGCCAAGCAGCTCTGTGGAATGAGAAGGCGACATTTTAAACAGCTGCTTTTCTAAGTGGAGTAAATAACTCACTACTTTACATTAAACACCTCCAGTGCCCAAAGGGACCTTTATTTGTAAAATATTGTGCACAAGTCACCAGAGGGTTCCTGCTGCAGTCCTGTATTCCACTGAGGAAATGCGGGTGTGACTCCAGAACAGAAAGTGATATCTCCGAGGCACTGTGTATGTTTATATTTATCTTTCCCATTTACATTCTCTACAATTTCAGCTCAGAAGCGCCTAGAGGGTACACTGAATTTCAAAAGAAAATCAGTTGGTTTTGGTTAAGAGGCATTTCTATTGTGTACAGAGCACACAATACCCCAGCAAGGACTTCTCCACAGCCACAGCTTTATTATGCAAGGGACATGCAAGAGAAGCACTCACCGAAGACTGCATCTTCTGCAGCTCCTTCAGAACAAATTCCACCTTCTTCTGGGTGGTGAGAGAAGCCAATAAAGCACCGTTGGACCTGCAGGACAGTTTGGCATGATCGTAGTTCTCCTTAGCATTGGTGATCTTCAGGCAGGAGTTGCCAACCAAATGCCAGTTTGTTCCACAGATATTTTCTGGGGGACAAGGGGGGGAAAGAAAGTAAACCCAGAGATGCAGGTGACCTTCCCAACAATCAAGGTAGTGAAAGAACCATGAAAAAACATGAGCCCAGGTGGGCAAGAGGCCAGTGGCCCCTGGGCTGTCCCAGCAGTGGGGTAACAGCAGGGCCAGGGCAGTGCCCTTCCCCTGTGCTGGCACTGCTGGGGCACCTCCAGTGCTGGGGGCAGCTCTGGGCCAAGAGAGCCCTGGAAGGGCTGGAGCATGCCCAGGGAAGGGAACAGAGCTGGGAAGGCTCTGGAGCCCCAGGAGCGGCTGAGGGAGCTGGGAAAGGGGCTCAGCCTGGAGAAAAGGAGGCTCAGGGGGACCTTGTGGCTCTGCACACCTCCTTGACAGGAGGGGGCAGCCGGGGGGGTCGGGCTCTGCTCCCAGGGAACAAGGGGAAATGCCCTCAAGTTGTTCCAGGGAAGGTTTAGGTTGCATAATAAGGAAAATTTCTTCATGGAGAGGGTTGTCAGGCATTGGAAGGGGCCGTCCAGGTGAGTGGTGGAGTCCCCACCCCTGGAAGTGTTCAGAAAATGAGCAGACGTGGCCCTTAGTGCTGTGGCTTAGTGGGCATGGTGAGGCTGGGACAAAGGTTGAACTTGATGATGATGATGATGATCTTGGAGGTATTTTCCACCCTTAACGATTCTATTCCCTTCCACTAAAAAATACCTACAGCCCCACCCCAAACCCGTATGACTTAGAGGTGTGCTCAGAAATGTTGATGCATAATTATATTGGAGGAGAAGAAAATCTGTTTAAGGGAGCTGAAGTCCGACATCAACATTTAGTTATCTGCAGTATGTAATCAAAGCACTTACTACAACATTGAATAGTAAAATTGTTGAAGGAGAAAGAGGAAAAGAAATCAAACTTGTGTTTTGTTGATGTCTTAAAGCCACTTATTCACCCACAGTCATCAGGGGACCTTTTGGCAGGACAGGGTAGTTGGGCTAATCCGCTCCACAGCACAAACTTCCAGGATTAATCCCTGCTTCATCTTGAGCACAACCCCACTACTGGAAAACTCCTTACACTTTGGATTAATTATTTCCCTTACAGAAAAAACCCTGATGGGCATTTCCAGTGTGAATTCAGACTCAGCAGATGGAAAAGCTCTCAAGTGTCAATTTTTCGTATGAGCTTTTTACACATATGATCAAGTCATCACCTTTTCTACATCAAATAAAACAGACCAAGCTCTTTATCTATCTCACTAAAAGATGTTTTTCTCACTCTCATTGCTCTTCTTCAAAGTCCCCTCAATTTTTAGCTGTTGCAGACTAGCAAACACCAGACCTGGACATGTCCAGACCTACCAGTTCCTTGGGGAAGGCTTTCCATGTCCATTAAAATATCCTGGGTTTTCTCCTCTTTCTCTATACTTTATTACCTACAAATGTTAATCACTGAAGATCGTGTATTTCTCTCCCAGTCACTGGGATAAAAAAAAATTACTGCAAGGGAACTAATAACCAACTCTTGTGAGCTCCACTGGAAACACACTAATAGGAGAATTTTCCTTAAACACTTCAGGTGTTACTTGCCTCATTCGTCCAGTATGTGTCATTATGCTTTTGCACAATTTTAGTTCCTAAATTAAACAGCATGCATTATTAAATCTAATATCTTGCAGAAGCCTATTATCAACAGCTTTTATCAAATGAAAAGGGAGAGATGAAATACAGCCTAATAATTATATGAGTGATCATAGTCCTCTTCAGACAACTGGGACTGAAAAATATTCCAGCAGACTTGCTGGATTTACTACAAATTAAGTTTCATACCAAAGCTGGTATGATTAAACAACATTATTTGCTCCAGCTTAACACTAAAAATTACAGATTTGGAGGTAAAACCAACAAAAATTAAAAAAACACCCTGCAACAAATTTTGGACTGGGTGAGTTTGGGTTATGCCACCAGCACCTACCCGGCAAAGCGATGCACTCCTGATTCCTAGGTTCCCACTGACAGTTTTGATCCATGGCACAGCTTTTACAACTCGTCTTTTTGTTACAGTAAAAGGCAGGATTATCCTTGGGACAATTGTCATAGAGAGTAACAGGAACCTAAAACAAATAGCACAGGTGAGGCTTTTTCCGATATCCAACCTATGTGGGTTTATAACAGCCATAATTGCAACACTAAATATCATAGTTCAGCTCTACAAAGCAATTTAAATATCCAAAAGCTGTGGAACTGGGCACAGCCTAGAGTGGTTATCCAAGATATTCCTCCAAAACAACACCTGACATGTTTTCGGTAGTAAAGCTTTTACAAGAGGGTTATTTTGTTTTTCCTAGGGAAAGGCCTATTGATATCAAACCCAAAATGTGATTAATGAATAGTCATACCATGGTGAAATCTCCACCTCTTCCCCTGCCCACAGCCATCCTCTTAAATTCATTGGAAAATACCATGCAAAACCCTTGGATCAAATTGAAAAAATCCAAGCATGTAGCACTTTTGAGCTAGACATGCACTGGGAATAACAAAACAGGGATCATAACACTGACAGATGAAAACATGTGGACACTTGCTATTCCAAGGGGTAAATTTAAACTAAGGAAGTGTTAAGAGCCATTACCTGTTCCTCTGTGCAGTTGTTGTGTGCTGGGATACACTGGTCAGAACACCACTGACAGCTGTTTGTGTTGGCTGTGCAGCTGTAGCAGTCTGTAATCTGATCACATTTTTCATTGTCTACAACTATTAAAGAAAAAAACCTGCATGACCAAAAACAGGCATTTCCTGACAAAGCTCTAAGAACTTGATTATTTACAGCAAAAGATACAACCAAATAGCAGTGCCTGTAGATTTTCTGTTAGCAGCTAAAATCAGGTACTTTCATGTGTTTGAACTGATAGAAAATTGCTTTTATTTACAGCAGCAATCATTTTTAGTGCCCAAGGAGCCCTAAAACACACCACCAGAAAATAATGCACCAAGACATGGAAGCACATGGACTATGACACGCTAATGCCCAGGGAAATGATGCCAGAGGATATTCCATCAGGACAGTGGCCATCTCCCACCACAGGCCCATCTTCCTGCAAGCCTGGCTTCAAGTGGAGCATTTCCATGCGAAGCCTGAACTTTTCTTTCATCTTTCCAATTATTTATCGCCTGTGTTTTGTGAAAATGTATTGTGCACTGAGAGCCCAGCAAGGCAATGTCCCCTTACATCAGTTTCTATTAAATAATTAAAGGCTGCACATCTGTTACAGAATCAAGGGTTGTATAATCAATTCAGAGCAATGAATGCATCAGGATAAAGCTGTTTGAAATTATCCTGTGGAGAAATACAGGAATCAGACCTTAAAACGTTCATTCATTTTGTCTGCCTCTATAAATAGAATCATAGAAGCCCAGAATGGTTTGGGTTAGAAGGGACCTTAAAGATCCTCTGGTTCCAACCCCCTACCAAGAAAACACAGTAACTTTTCCTAAAGCAGTATTCCTGCTGTCTCTTTTGAAGAGTACAGGAAAACTCCACCAGATCTGGATGCCCTTCCTCACCCCGTGGTGTTCATCAGCAAATTCTTGGCTCTCACAAGGTCAATTCTTGGAGCAAACATTTACAGAATGATGGTCCAGGCCTGGTTCCTGGCTGGTGATGCTTGTTTGGGATAGAAAAGTAAGTCCAAGAAGCAGGGTAGAAAGAAGATCTCATGAACAAGCAGCTTCAGGAGCAGGAGATAGAAACTTCTCCACATCGCCATGACATTTGGTCAGAGGAAGGGCTCCCAGGACACATGGAAGCACAATCACAGCCCCCCATCTAAAACCTGACATTGTAATGGCACACAATTAACACGTGACAGAACTTGGAAAGAGAAAAAGACCCTGCACACCCTTCAGAAAAGGGAATAGAAAGAATGTGACACATACCTGGCTTGGGAGGACAGTCTTCAAAGACCTTTTGCTGCTGCTCCAGTGTCGCATTTTCCCAGGGGATGCAGCGAGGAGGGCTGGGAGCCCACACACATCTGACGCCAGGACCTGCCCGCAGGCAGGACGTCGCGTTGTCAAAAGCCTCACATCTCTCAGGTGTGAACTTCAGGATGTCACTCAGGAGGAGGCTGTTGAAGCCTCCAAATACATACATGGTGCTGGACAACATGGAGGTAAAGAGAGAAAAACTCGCAGCTGTTTTCATGCATAGAGCACTGCTGCAGGTGAATGGGATTTAAGGTCTGAGGGAAGTGCTTTATTACATGCCAGCATACATAAATCCAAATAAATAGCTCTTGGTTAAGGGAGACACTAAAGAAAAGGTCAGTCAAATTTCACTGTTTCAGAGAAGCCAGAGAGACTCAACACAGAGTCAAAGCTATTCAAGGTCATCAGCCAATCTTCCCCTTCAGCCAAAACTTTGGGGGCACCTGATCAACATGATTATATATAAAATGCTGCAAAAATGTGGGATCCTCCTGTAATCTGCAGTGGCGAGACATGGAGGAAGGCTAAAAATTGGGGAGATGGTATCATAGCATTAAAGCAGAGTTCAGAAACTGTGACAAAACAATTTGGTGCTGTCACTGTCTCTGCTCCTCTGTCAAAAAACCACACTTTGCATGGCTGGTAACAACAGTGCAGAGTCATTGTGTCAACTAAAAAACCCCAAACAACCCCCAAAAGAAATAATATTTTGTAGGGGGAGAGGTGTGGAATTTTAAACCTCCTTCAGTATCACAACTGCCTGGTGCAAAACATCAAATTTTAGTAGTTACACAAAAACGTCACTCAGAAATTCTCTGTGCATCTGTGTTTGTCAATGCACCCTTAAAAATACCGTGAAGAAAGGTCAAGGCAACTGAAAAGTTTTGGTTAAATAATAAGTATTTTTAATATGATTTTCATTCTATTTTAGAACTCCTATGAAATGAATTTCTCAAACTTGGTTCCACTGATTCAGTAACAGCTGATTCTGTAACAGCTGTTCATCTGAAAGCAGGGATATTGCTACAGTGTGTAAGGCTTAACAGCCGAAATCTCACCTAAGATTTCACCCAAATACTGGGCATCACGTGCCTGCAGCCCCATAGATAAGGTGGGTAAAGTGAAACACGGACAAATTCAAAAAGCATGAGGGAAATTCCGATTTGGAAATAAATGTTGTCAGTGCAGTGAAGAAATTAATGTGAAATACATTGAAATGCAAAATTGTGAAATAAATAAAAAATAGAAATATATATATAAAAATAATGAAACAAAATTTTAAAAAAATCCAAATTATTGGAAAAACTAAGTGAGCTGAGACAGTTTAGCCCAGTGAGGAAGGGCTGATGGGAATAGGTGAATACTGAAGACACGCAAGAGGGAAGATCTGAAAACTTTCCAAGATTCACGGAATGACGGAATGGTTTGGGTGGGAAGGAACCTTAAATCCCATCTCGTTCCACCCCGTGCCATTGGCAGGGACACCTTACACTAGACCAGGTTGCTCCAAACCCCATCCAACCTGGCCTTGGACACTGCCAGGGATGGGGCAGTCCAAACCTCCCTGGACAAGGAGGAGCCCCCTCGTCCAGAGTTACTGATCTCCATGTGCGCATGTACGGAGATATGGAACGTCTCTGCCCTTACCTGTTGTACAGCACAGCAGAGTGCCCAAACCTGTTCACATCGTGATGGAGACCCGGGCGAGGAAGGACAGACCATCGATCACAAGCTACGAGTGAAAAAAACTCATTTCAGAAATGTTTCTCTGGATAACGAATGAGACAACTTACACAGCACGTTTCTTCCTGAAAGATCCCAAAGTACTTGCGGGCTTTCAATAAAGACATGGAGGGGCTGGAGCATGCCCAGGGAAGGGAAAGGAGCTGGGAAGGGGCTGGAGCCCCAGGAGCAGCTGAGGGAGCTGGGAAAGGGGCTCAGCCTGGAGCGAAGGAGGCTCAGGGGGACCTTGTGGCTCTGCACAACTCCCTGACAGGAGGGGGCAGCCGGGGGGGCGCGGGCTCTGCTCCCAGAGAGCAGGACAAGAAGTAGTTGCTTTTCCTCCTTCACTAGTAGAATTTTTCACCATGTAACAAGTTCTGGTTTTATCTGTTTATACACGAATTATTTGCAGTTTTGCCCCAAACCAGTATCACTGAGAACAGAGGCTTATCTTTTTCTTACTTTTTCCATTGCCATTATGTTCCTAGAGGGCAGATATCCATGTTTTTAAAAATATTTTTCACTCATCATAGCTTAAGGATTTGTGGCTGTTTTTCTCTTTTAATACAATGTTAGATTATTCCATCTTTTTCTATGAGCATAACATTTATAAGTTCTGCTTCATTTTTTACTTGATTTCTCAGGTAATTTTTTCCTGTGGGCAGCATAGGAGAAAAAACAAACTCGGAAACATCTAACCCGATGAGCAAAGGAACAAAAGTAGGAAAAGTCAGTCCAATTCATAACACTTAAATTTCATAAAGGGAACGGATCACCTTGGGGGCCAATATCCCAGAGGCACTTGGATGCAATTTATGCAATTAAGACAGAAAAGTCAATCTTCTGTAAAGATCTACAGAGCCCTCAAATACTCCTAAGATTCTTTAATACAAGATAAAACCATTGTGGCATGGACTGACCCTCTGGAAAAAAAAAAAGCCCACAAACCAAACTAGTCCATGGATAAACTGAAAGGGCAAAGAAAAACAAAGTTTTAATTTTTTACTCAATTTAATTGGAAAATTGTTGGATAAAACAACAGATGCGGAGCAATTTTGTTCAAGAGTGCTGATAAAGAAAAGACAGAACACACAGTTAGATTTAGTACTTTGATAAATTGTGATTTTGAAATTTATTTTTAAATGTCATTTGCTCCATTTTCAAAGAATTTAACCTAGCCCAGCATCACTCCTGAGCCAAGCATGACAGTTCCAATTTTTAATAGGAGACTTCAGAAAAATTGGACAGCAATTTGCAATTTTTCAGCCATCAAGTTGTGTGTTATGTGAGGCCAAGAAACATGTTTTTCTAGATTAATAGAAGGCCTGGAATATTTTGCTTTCTAAGCTTCTTTCCCATCTTTAACCAGAGATCAAGTATTGGAAAAACCGAGTAATTCTGAGACTATGAAGAATCTCCTCCTTCCTGACTTAACCTAAAACTTACAATACCAGGATTTATTAAATGTACTGTTCAAATATAACATATCAGCTATGAAAACATCCACCTTCTCCCTATGTTTGTCATCAGAATCAGAATTTTGATGGGGTAAATAGAAGAGTTTTAGTTCCTCTTCTGTGGGAAGGGAAGATCATCATAAAAGTAGCACCTTTACATAAGTAGGAGGTAGAGGATTAAGTCAGGCATTTTTCCACCCAAAGCTGCTGCAGAGCAGGAAACTTTTTGACAAAGGCCAGACAGACCAATTCTGGGGACAGGAAGAGCTAATTGGCCATTTCAGTGTGCAGAATGCAGAAAGAAAAATCTACCACTATTGCTACCCAAGTTTAAAAACTCAAACTGTTCATGACCGCCACAGAATGACAAAATACTCTGGGCTGGATGGCACCTTGAAGACAACCTCATTTCAGCTCTGTGCCATGGACAGGACACCTTCTACTAGACCAGGCTGCTCCAAGCCCTATCCCACCTGGTCAAAGATCTCATTTCAATTCTTCAATTAAAAAAAAAAAAAAAATCACAATAAAGCCAGTTAGGAGCACACAAAAAATCCAAAGGGATGTGACTAGAAATCACAGGAGGCAGAATGGAATGACTGCTGTAACAGAGAGCAAAATGGCACAAGGATACCAAACCCTGATGATCCAAGCATTCACTTGCAATTTCCTCTCACAAACCAGGAGTGGGATCTCAGTGGACAGTCACTTGGAGATTTCAGATTTACATGATTATTTCAGGGAACACACATTCAGGGCATGCTGAGAGCAAAATGCGAATGTCAGAGTACAGAATGGCATTTTTCCCCAGTGTGAATTATCTGGGTGTGTATGTACCTTCTTTTATGTAATTTCATCTCTTCTTTCCTTTTTCTTCTTAAACGCATAGTCTCTGGAATCCAAATCCATAAATAAATGCTGCCCTCTCCTGGCTATTGAAATTCAGCAAATCCAACCTAATAATTTGGCTTTATTATTGAATAAAGCAATTAAAACAAGAGGGTGGACTGTACAGGTTGAGTTTCAGCAGGGTCTAGTGTTTGTAACTGTCCTAAGAACCTGAATTTTTAATCAATCATAGATTAAAACACACTCAAAACATCAGGAGAGATTTATGGCTGAGAGAGCAGGACAGGAAACAGCCTCAAGCTGTGCCAGGGAAGATGTAGATTAGATATTAGGAAATATTTTTTGATGCAAAGGATTGCAAAACACTGGAACAAGCTGCCTAGGGCAGTGATGGAGTCACCATCTCTGCAAGTGTCCAAAAAACGTGTGGATGTGGCACTTACAGGACGTGGTTTAGTGGTGAAAATGATAGCAGTGCTGGGTTGCCAGTTGGACTTGGTGATCTTAAAGGTTTTTTCCAACCTTAATGATTCCATGATTTTATGGTTCTGTAACAACATGCAGTTCAAAACCTCATTTTTAATGCCCAAGGTTGTGTATAAACTGTTGACGGAGGAACTGCTGCTGTCTGTAACTGGAAATCACTCACCTTATTTGCCTGGGATTCTGCAGCAAGCTAATGAGCCNCCAGTGTGAATTATCTGGGTGTGTATGTACCTTCTTTTATGTAATTTCATCTCTTCTTTCCTTTTTCTTCTTAAACGCATAGTCTCTGGAATCCAAATCCATAAATAAATGCTGCCCTCTCCTGGCTATTGAAATTCAGCAAATCCAACCTAATAATTTGGCTTTATTATTGAATAAAGCAATTAAAACAAGAGGGTGGACTGTACAGGTTGAGTTTCAGCAGGGTCTAGTGTTTGTAACTGTCCTAAGAACCTGAATTTTTAATCAATCATAGATTAAAACACACTCAAAACATCAGGAGAGATTTATGGCTGAGAGAGCAGGACAGGAAACAGCCTCAAGCTGTGCCAGGGAAGATGTAGATTAGATATTAGGAAATATTTTTTGATGCAAAGGATTGCAAAACACTGGAACAAGCTGCCTAGGGCAGTGATGGAGTCACCATCTCTGCAAGTGTCCAAAAAACGTGTGGATGTGGCACTTACAGGACGTGGTTTAGTGGTGAAAATGATAGCAGTGCTGGGTTGCCAGTTGGACTTGGTGATCTTAAAGGTTTTTTCCAACCTTAATGATTCCATGATTTTATGGTTCTGTAACAACATGCAGTTCAAAACCTCATTTTTAATGCCCAAGGTTGTGTATAAACTGTTGACGGAGGAACTGCTGCTGTCTGTAACTGGAAATCACTCACCTTATTTGCCTGGGATTCTGCAGCAAGCTAATGAGCCTCTCCTGATTGCACATCCCTGTGCCCAGCACCATTTGGGATAACATACCCAGCATGCAAACCACTCATTCTGAAGGCAATCTGAACACAGCTCCCTTGGAATAGCCAAGTACTTGGGAGTTTGTTATTATTTCTGCAAGAACTTACCAATATCATAGGCCATAAAATCCGAAGAAAAGCACTTGGCTCCATGGCTCATGGAGGTGTCATTGTGAGTGTTTCCTCCGAACACCAGCATGGTCCCACTCACTATCACAGCTGTGTGCAAGTAGCGGAAAAATCGGCTGTCTTTCAGAATAGTCCTTCAGAAATAAAAATATAAGTATTAATGAGACTGGTAAGTACCTCGCAAAGACAAAACACTCCATAAATCCAAGATGAGGGTGCAGGGAGGAGAGCAATAGTATCTAACTACTTTTCCTAAAGAGGTGCTTAACAATTACATTCCACACTGTTCAACTCCTCCTGTAATTTCATTTTCATCTTTCCATTTGCTTTGCCAACTTATAGGAGAAATATATCTATGAGAGCCTCTTTCCAAAGCTACGGATCTTCAAATCATCAATTCTTTCCCGAGGGATTCTCAAGTTTTCACACTAACTTGGCTTTTGAGCATAGTCAGCCTGGGAAGACTCCAATATTTTATAGTAACTCTGCTTTTATAGTAACCCAAAGAATTCTTTCACACTGGGCAGCATCTGTTGCTCAAAACTAAAAATGCTATTTTAAGGAAATCTATACAGCTCCTGAAAATGGAGCCCTGCAGCTTAATACCTGCACAACACGCTGGCTCACCGGTGACTAAATCATGGGAAGCACTAATCCAACTCACCACTGATCTCAACTTTAATCAGTAGGATTGATGAAACTGAACACAAAGGGTCATCTTTTGGAGGATTTTCCTACTTTTCTGAGAGGATTTGTGTTGAAGGAGGGGATTCTGCCCCCCTGTCCCAGTCAGGTGAGACCCCACCTGCAGAGCTGCCCCAGCCCTGGGGCCAGCAGCAGAAGGACGTGGAGCTGCTGGAGAGAGCCCAGAGGAGGCCCCGGAGCTGCTGCAGGGCTGGAGCCCCTCTGCTCTGGAGCCAGGCTGGGAGAGCTGGGAATGTTCCCCTGGAGAAGGGAAGGCTCCAGGGAGAGCTCCGAGCCCCTTGCAGGGCCTAAAGGGGCTCCAGGAGAGCTGGAGAGGGACTGGGGACAAGGCCTGGAGGGACAGGACACAGGGAATGGCTTCCCACTGCCAGAGGGCAGGGCTGGATGGGATATTGGGAAGAAATTGTTCCCTGTGAGGGTGGGGAGGCCCTGTCAGTGTCCAAGGCCAGGCTGGACAGGGCTTGGAGCACCTGGGACAGTGGACGGGGTCCTTGCCCATGGCAGGGGGTGGAATGGGTCAAGCTTTAAGGTCCCTTCCACTAAGGGACACTGAGTTGAGTGTGTGGTTGACACGCCTGAGGGACAGGATTTGATCCAGAGGGACCCGGAGGAGCTCAAGAAGAGGGCCAATGGGAAGCTCATGGGATTTAACAAGGAAGAGAGGGCCTAAATCCCTGAAGAATAAAACAAGGAGTCAATGACACAAAAAAAGGGCAGAGACAGAGATGAATAGGCAGTCCTACACTCTCTACTTGTTCACCAGGGCTTGCCAGACTGATGAAATAAATGTGACAAAAGAAAATTGGTGCTGCAGGAGTTTGGAAGAACATTGTCACATTTGTTAAGTTTCTGCCTACTCAACCAGATTTGTCCACTCCACGGCTGAAGTGGAAGATCAAATTAACCTAGAGAGGAAGTGGGGTTATTTCTGTGTGTACAACTGAGCGGGAAGGAGAGGGGTTGGAAATTAGTCACTCATTACCTTACTCATCAGTACAGACTCACAAACAGATGTTGCAGAAACACAAACTATTTTAACACTCAATAAGAGATACAGTGACTCAAATTTACATGTGTTAAGCCAAAAGACAGTCTCCTTTTTGTTAGGAGCCTTTAGAAGCAATGTTAAGAAAAACACAGAATTAAGGAAAATGTATTTCACCTCTGTTGCTCCAAGTTGTGAAATGCGGCCATAGCTTTTTTAAAAAACTCACCTTTGGGCAGAAACTAATCACAGAAGATTTCAGCTTAAGAAATGAACATTTCAAGCAGTTACAGAGCTAGAAGTAAATGGGGTTATAATAGAAATTCTTTTACAGTCTTAACTGCAGAATGGATTATCACTCGCTTGACTGCAGTAACTGCACTCATATGCACAGGCTGTACGGCTAGCAAGAAAAAAACATCAAATATTTTTCTTTTCAGCTTGAATCAAACAATAGATTAAAATTGATTTCTTGGCTTGTTCACAGCTTTGATTATATTGATTATATGACTGTCTATTCATAAAGAGACATAAAAACAAGAGATCCAAGAGCACAGCATCTATCCTGAATTCAGGTAGACATAAACCACTGTACCCTTATCAAATACCCATCCTCTTGTTCACTACAAACAAAACTGATAGGGTAGTAAGCAGGAAAAAGACAGAAGAAAAACCACTTACCACATACGGGAATCAACTTCATACTTGTACAAATCATCTGCCAGCCTGTACTTGTTGGCACTGAATGCTTTGTAACCTCCATGGATATAGATCGATCTTGTATTTGGATCATAAACACTGCTGTGACCGTACCCTCCTTGCACCAAAGCTCCACTGGTCTGTAAGATACTCCAGGTATTTGTCACTGAAAAATATAAGTGACAAAACATGGTTAATTTCTGTCCATTAATAACTCATCAACAACACGGTGAAATAAATTGGGATTCCCCTGAGTCAGATCCAGACACTGTCTCTATCACTTCATATCCAAAAATATTCTTCTTCAAGAAGTTTGTTGTCAAGAAGCGTTGCCAGCTATTTTTAATAGAGAAGAAA
Organism: Struthidea cinerea; assembly: GCA_013397865.1. Lineage (NCBI taxonomy): Eukaryota > Metazoa > Chordata > Aves > Passeriformes > Corcoracidae > Struthidea > Struthidea cinerea. The sequence continues at coordinate 57,078 of VZTI01000771.1, read as the reverse complement.
CAGCCCTTCCACAGTCATTTATTACATTTTGCAGACAAGCCAAGTAAATGAGAAATAAAAAGTAGACAAATAATAGATTGCATTTCAATGACATGAAAATGCCAGCACTGTGACTTGATTTGGAATGGGGCTCAACAGCACTTTTACTTTTTATATATATATAAATATATAAAGCCAGACAGCACTGAAGCCAAGTCTGACTGTGAAGAACACTGCAGTTAAAAACTAATATGTGATTCATGATCCTATGTCTCACTCACTAAAATAACATTGGTCTGAAGCACTTTAGACATATTATCATGGCAACTGAAATAAAAATACCACATTACAGACCAAATCTCTGTAGTAAGCGCTGAAAGAAACCCTACACAAGCTTCCCAGCTCCAGGCCAGAGCAGGCACACAATAGGCAAAGGAATTTAATAGTCTGCAAGATCACACACGGCAAAAACAAATCACTGCCCCACACGCCCTGGTTCTCTCTGCACTTCTCCTAGAGGAAGAAAACTCGCTCACATGGACACCAGAGAATCAGGCTCCAGTAGATCCTCTGGATCAGCGTGACTGGAGGACAAGGATAACAGGTCCAAAGTGCAGACAGGGCCACTACTTCTGAGAATAACCAGCACATTCCTGTTGTGAACTTCCTGTGCTTAACTACGATCTCTACGTGGTCCATGGAGCCAGGAACGCGCCTCCAATTTCTGAGTTAGGCATAAGTTCGGTTTACCTGGAAAGCTTCCTGTGCTTCTCCACTGATGATACTAGAAATCTCTGGATCCTAAAATCAGAGCCTGGACTGTTCCAGGATGTGGGGGTCAGATCCTATCAGGGATATGGGAATCCAGAAATTCAGCATGTGTTTCCCTAAGCATCTGCTGCTGGGGACATGGGTATCAGGTTAAGCAGATATTTAGTCTGAATTGTTACAGCCATTATTATAATTCCAGAATTAAAAAATAACTTCAGAAGTGCTTTTTTTGTCAGACTGAGAGAGGAAAATTAATCTAAATTGTCCCACAGTTGTCCTGCTTAGTCTTTCAATTACAGCTTTACGTCTTTGGGACCTAACACTGTGTATTAAAGCTGGAGGCATGTGGCTGCCTGCTCACTGGGTTATACAAACACGTCAGGTTCAACTTCTTGTAAATACAAACAGGAGGAGGAGAACACATTTGCCTGTGTTTTGCTATCTGAACATGAGTAATTTAAATAACTTTCAAACCAAGTCTTACACTTGAAGTGACTGGCAGGAGAGCCCCACTCACACTCACCCAGGTTGTACTCCTGGACATTGCTGATGTACCCGTAGAGAGGGCAGTGCCCAAACAGGACGAGCATGACGGTGCTGTTGTCCTGCAGAGTGACGATGTGAGCTGAGTGTCCAACCACGGCGTACTGCTCCTTGGCCTTCGGAGTCACCGGGGCCCAGCTCTGGTTGGAAATGTGGAACACCCACAGCTGGCTGCTCACGTTCCCCGTCGCATCTATCTTACCACCATACATGTAGATATTATCCTGAAAGAAGTCACATAAAATAAGGCCAAGGAGTTTAGCATTTGGGAAACAGCTATTTGGTAAGGAATGAAGCTACCGGTCTGAAGTCACTTAGTAAAGTCCTCTGGAGAGGGGCTGTGGACAAGGGCCTGGAGTGATAGGACGAGGGGGAACGGCTTCACACTGGCAGAGGACAGGGGTAGATGGGATATTGGAAAGAAATTCTTCCCTGCGAGGGTAATGAGGCCCCGGCACAGGGTGCCCAGAGAAGCTGTGGCTGCCCCATCCCTGGAAGTGTTCAAGGCCAGGTTGGACAGGGCTTGGAGCAACCTGGGACAGTGGAAGGTGTCTCTGCCCATGGCAGGGGGTGGGACTAGATGAGCTTTAAGGTCCCTTCCAACCCAAACTGTTTTGTGCTTCCATGATGAATTTCCATCCTTTGAGGTTCTTCAAGTGCTCCGTCTATGAATGGCAGCGTGTGGCGTTTTTTGAGTATTTATAATCATGTTTTGTACAGGCCTGCACTGTTTGAGCTAAATAACATTGCAAAACTCAAAGGTCAGTAATGGCTCAGCTCATTTCCTTTCCAAAGACACTGCCATCCTGCTCTCACATGGCCTTCACTCACAGCAAGGCACACAGATGAGAAAGGAGACAAAAACAGTCAAATCCACTGGCCGTGTCAGATGCTGGAAGATTAGATTCACAAGTTTACTTGCAGAGCAAGAAACAAAAATCCCTAATTCCCCAGCTCTGCTTTGGTGTCTTGGACAACAGAGCTCATAAAAATATTTATGTGATCTACATAAAAGGCAGCTGGAGAAGGAGCTGAACTCCAGCAAACTCAGCCTCAGGCATGTCTTGTCAGCACAGACAGCAAGAAGGAAATAATGGACTCACTGACATCAGCCATGCCTAAAATCTCTGGAAAAAGGGCAAAGAAGGAACACACAGGCAGAAGCACTACAGACTTCCTAGGATACCCATCCGAGGATTCCCTAGAGCACAAGTATACAGCCTGGGCTAAGCATGGACAAGCCTCCGAATGAGGAACACTTCTCCCAAAGCAAGACTGATCTGGGATAAGGGGTGGGAAGCAGGAGAGAAGAAGGGGAAATCAGCTGGGAAGTGAGTCTGGAACACTGAACTTACCTCGTGTAATGCCAATGAATGACCATATCTCATCTCTACTGAGTTCACAGAGTTGTTCAGTGGAAGCCACTCTTCAGAAATAAGATCATACCTATATAACAAAAACTGAATTATTTTCCAAGGAATAGGTATTAAAGCTGAGAATATGATTGCTTGTCCTTTCCAAGATTTGGGGAAAATTATTTACCAATTTAGTATATTAGATATAATTATTTACTAAAATAATAAATCCTGCCATGATTTCAGCATGCACAAAGCTCACACAAACTACTTATGGGTTAAAAAAATCCAGTTGAGCCTGCTCTATTACTCAACATCCACATATTGATTTCCTTTGCCCTGTTTTCTTTTCCATACAAACCCAAGAGCTAATGCATTGCCTGTTAAGCTGTGATAACCTACACCACCTCTCCCTCAAAACAGTATGAAAACTTTACACTAAACTTAGGTAATTTCCAAATACTTGATCAAAAAAATTCTGCTAGTGCTTAAAAAGCACTTTTTAATTATGCCTTTGCCATTCAAGCTTGAAATACCATAAGCCCTCTGCCCTGAAAATGGCTTATGGCTTTTTATCTAAAATAATGCACTATATTTGCCAGGCTTAGAGCCTTGTGAGATAAAATCATCTCTGAGAAAGCATTCAACAAAGCCATAGGGTATCCTATTAAAAAACGAGGTGTGACTTTGGAGGAGTAAATTGTGGGTGCATCTAGCAACTGTTCTACATTTAAATGCGCGTTTTCAGCTCCTCTTCCCCTATAAGATCTAGTACCTCCGGATGTGAGTGCAGAATACACAGCTCTCACTTAGGTTCATCAAAGTGAGGTATGAGAGCATCCCTGGAAAAAAAATCCAGCTTTTGCCTAGATCTGCCCAAATACAGTACAAAAGCTGGGGGGGTTTTAATGGAGTATTTCCATGAAGCACACCATTATTACCTGGTATTTTAGTTACTGTTAAATCTCCTCTAACAATTGCATAAATGTCCTCATCCGAATGCCACTCCCTGTTTGGTATCCCATCCACTATGGATAACCATCCAGAGTAATCAGTATGTGTTAATTAAGGAGCCCAAAACTCTGAAGTCACACAGACATGACACAGGGAAGGGCTAAAAACACTGAAGCAAAACTACCCTCTTTGAATATAAGGCCAGATATAATTTAGGAACTGGCCCAGAAATATACAGAGAATAGTTAAATGCTGTCAGACACACATGAATCAAAAACTCACTGAACATCAGGAACCTTATGCTTTTCTTTTCCAAAATTAGCAGCCCTTAGCAAGATCTTCCCCCATCTCAAACATGAGCCTGAGCCTTTATTACGGTTGTTTTCCCTTGCAGATGAAGCATAGACCAAAGCAAAGTACGTCAGGTGGCATTTCCTAAAAATAACTCTTGAATCTAAGTTCCTCTCTTTAGTTTTTATTATCTGGGTGTATACTCACGCTAAAACCTTTTGAGAGTCAGAATGATTGAAGACATAGCCTCCAACAATCCACATTTTATTGTCATGGATGACAGTTTTGTGAGATGCTCTAGGAAGTTTTGGAAGAGAGTATTCTTCCCGGGTCCAAAACGACTGGTTTGCAGGAAGAAGAACTGAACAGCCAGGACCTGGGAAAAGAAGGTTTAAAAACTGCTTTTTCCCAAAGCCTGTATTTCAGCGGGAGGTCTATCTCCTGCCAGTGCTGTAGCCGGTTGCATTTCATATGACACTAATTCTTACATGTCAGTAGGTCTTTGCAAAGGAAAAATGTATGTTCAGCCCAAATCATTGCCAAGTTGGACATGGCTGATCAGCTCAGCTGGACATGAGAACAAGGCATTTTACATGTTCAAACAGGTCAGCTATGACAACCAGGTTCAAATTTCCTTAAGGTGCACAGGAATGAGGTTTGAAGTGATGCCTGCATACCACAGGTTGGTTCCGCTTTGGATGGTGACGAAGTTGCTCTTAAAAGCAGTTGTAAGAAAACACAGAATCACAGACTGGGCTGGGCTGGAAAGATTCCCTTCCAACCCCTGCCATGGGCAGGGACACCTTCCACTATGCCAGGCTGCTCCAAGTCCCATCCAACCTGGCCTTGGACACTTCCAGGGATGGGGCAGCCACAGCTGCTCTGGGCACCCTGTGCCAGGGCCTCCCCTCCCCTCACCGTAAAAAATTTCTTCCTTCTGTCTAATCTAAAACAACCCAGTTTCAATTTAAAGTCATTCCCCTTTGTCCTGGCACTCTGGGCCCTTGTCCGAAGTCCCTCTCCAGCTCTCCTGGAGTCCCTTTAGGCCCTGCAAGGGGCTCTGAGGTCTCCCTGGAGCCTTCCCTTCTCCAGGTGAACACCCCCAGCTCTCCCAGTCTGGCTCCAGAGTAGAGGGGCTCAAGCCCTTGGAGCCTCTCTGTGGCTTCCTCTCCAGCATATCCATCCTTCCAAATGAAGTGTCATCTTTTAAATTTAAAAAGCAGATACTCTGTTCCTAGTCAAAATGCTAATACTTGTCATGCAGAACATTCCCATGTACTCCCAATTAAACTTCCAGTTCCATCCATAGAAAACGCATCCCAGAAGTTCTCTATACCCACCAGGACACTCACCTTGCCAGCCTGCAGAGCACAAACACGCTTTAGAGTCATTGAAGTCGCACCGGCCTCTCTCAGGTGCCCCGCAATCCCCCGTGCAGTAGGGGATGTCACAGGCTTCTCCCTTCCAGTACGTGGCACACTCACACTGCAGAGCGCCCGTGCTACTGTTGAGCTTGCACTCCCCTCGGCCGGAGCAGTTATTGGGACACATATTGAAACTGGGGACAGAGCAGTTTGTCAGGAAGGAAGCAGATCCCCAAGACTTATTAACAAAGGCAAGAGTGATGCTGAACACAGTTAATACAAACCACTACAAACCAAGAGACTGTCACCGGGTACCTGGTGTGATGGACCTGTAGAGATGTGTACTCTACTCCTACAGAACTGCTTCATTTCACAAGTTAAACCCTCAGCTCCTCTGAGAAAATTATCAATATGATTTTTAGCCATTTGTAAGGCAAATTACTTCCCTTAAAACACCCAACAGTAAGGGAGGAATTTAATCAAAGTATAAGGCTGCTGTGGTGTCTGTGCAATTCATACTTAAATGGCTCACAATTAGGTGCTATTCTGGGATCTGCTTACCGAGAGAACACACTGGAGATGAAACCTAAGCCAAAGACGTGCCTGCTTTGAATAATTTCTGATTTTATAATATCTGCAATGTAGCTGAGGCAAAACCAGATACATCCTTGGTAAAGGTCCAAATTTTGAGATCATATTAATTTCCAGACTCCAGTTTTTGCTGGTGTATTAACCAGTATAATACACAGATGGGGATTACTACCCACTATTCTCACTGTCACTGGCTCCAAGACGTAATTTCACAAGTGTTTGTTGAGTACCTACACCCAGTAGTAACTATGAAGAGTTAAAAGAAACAAATGTACCATTTAATCTACTTGCTGAAAAAAATGTTACAAGGAATCCTAAGAACCAGAACACAAAACAGCACTTGAAAATTGTTTGAAATAATGACGAAAGTGAAGAATTAAAAGAATATTGTTCTTGAAGAGATTTTATTGCAATGGTGCAAACCCAGCAGCTGGCAGTAGATGGAGTCCTGGATTATGCGAGCAGCCAGACTTGGAAAATGCTGCTGCTCTGATTCAAGTAACTTTGCAAAGGCTCCTCATCTTTTTCTGGAGCTTTCAAGGGGTTCTGGATGACCCCTGTTTTTCAAAGAATTCACTATTATGTGGATTATTAAGCACATATTTATGTTCTTACTAAGGATGAATGCACCGAGACTTGATACTCAAAAACTAAGCTCCTCATTTTAAGAGAAACTCAGTTTTTGCAAAAAATCAGTTGTGCCTGTTTTCCCAGCTGCTTTTTCTGAAAGAGGTGAGACCTTCTGCAGGTTACTCCCAAATTAAATCTCCCAGTGTGGCACAAACATAACTTGCATCTATAGGAGCAAAAAATTTCAAAGCTCATGATCCCTACAGAAGCAAAAGCTTCCATCTCTGTGAGCATGTCACCACATTTTCTTCAAGACAAAACCTTTCTAAAAGCAGTTGATGAACTAGGGAGCATATCAGAATTACTTTTAAAAAGCTCATCAATGAGGACTAAATACATGTCAGTGAACAGAAAGCACCCATCTATTCAGAATATGAATGAAAGAATATAAAACCATTCCAGAATAAAACGAAACCAGATTAAGGGATCCAATCCAGGGATTGAATAAGAAAGAGCATCCCAAGGATGAGGATCCTCAAGAGCAGGTACAGCCCAGTGTCTCAAGTGAAATGTGTGGCTGATGGAAAAGTGTGTTTGTGCTGAAGTATCTCTGCAGAACACTCAAGAGCACAGACATGCATAAAATATATCAATTCTTGTTGATTAGATACAATCAAACCGATCTAATAACATAAAATAAATAATACGATGTCTTTGGGAGCAAACATTTGTCCACACTGACAACTGACAAGCTGTAACACTGAGCACATGCCACTTATTAGCTGTTGCAAGGGTATAATAAAGATAAAAAACAAATTTCAGGTGTCTGCTCGTAATTACACACTTCAGTGGCAATTGCTTATTTCAGGACAAAAGTGAGAAAAGAAGAAATCTCCTTTTGCTCAACTTGCAGCATCACTGTGGAGTGGAGCCACTTACTTATAGGTGATGTTAAACCCTGTGAGATTATAGGCAGCATCACTGAAGAAATGTAGAAGAGCATATCCAGAAGTAGCTACAACTTCGGGTACTGTTTCATTGCTGTCTTTCTCAGGAACAATAAGACCACTGCAAAAGTAAAAGAACAATATTAGAAGAGAAATAAAAGGGAGCAAAGTAACAAGAGTAAATGCACCAGTACTAATAAAATAACTGAAACTCAATGTATTTCCATTATTTGAAGTATAACGAATTTGTGGAATCGTAAATAAGTATATATCGAAAGTATTTAACCTGAGAAAACCTGAATCCTTATCAAAAACCTTTCCCTCCCTTGTTACTCAGCAATGAATTAAGCAGGTCCCATTCATAAAACAAGGTGGCATGTTTGGAAACAGAAATTAACATGTCCCAAAAGAATAAAATCTGTATTATAAAGTCAAACTAAAGGTCTGCTGAGCCCAGATTTCCTCCTGACTGTGGGCTACAAAAACGATTGGGAAAGGCTGTGACAAATCAAGCAAGTACAGAGCATTTTGGTGACGTGTAATCCAGCTTCCAGACACCCAGTTCAGACGCTTAGACCAGGAGAATGCACCCAAGTCAGCACAGTTAAATAAACCATCATCCATGCTTCTATCCAATTCCTTTCTTAATCATTTATATACTTAATCATTTATATGCAGAAAAAATCTGCAGCAGTAAGGTTAACAATTTAACTCCACAAGAGCAGAGAAAGGATTATTCTACTCATTTTTGACTTGCTACCACTCAGGTCCCTTTTCTATGAGAAATACCAACAGTCAGTCATAGAATCGCAGACTGGTTTGCATTAGAAGCTTAAACCAGAGACTTAAAGCTCATCTCATTCCACTCCCTGCCATGGGCAGGGAAACCTTCCACTATCCCAGGGTACTGCAAGTCCCATCCAGTCTCTCCTGGAACACTTCCAGGGATCCAGGGGCAGCCACAGCTGCTCTGGGCACCCTGTGCCAGGGCCTCCCCACCCTCACAGGGAACAATTTCTTCCCAATCCAGCCCTGCCCTCTGGCAGTGGGAAGCCATTCCCTGGGTCCTGTCCCTCCAGGCCTTGTCCCCAGTCCCTCTCCAGCTCTCCTGGAGCCCCTGCAAGGGGCTCGGAGCTCTCCCTGGAGCCTTCCCTTCTCCAGGGGAACATTCCCAGCTCTCCCAGCCTGGCTCCAGAGCAGAGGGGCTCCAGCCCTGCAGCAGCTCCGGGGCCTCCTCTGGGCTCTCTCCAGCAGCTCCACGTCCTTCTGCTGCTGGCCCCAGGGCTGGGGCAGCTCTGCAGGTGGGGTCTCACCTGACTGGGACAGGGGGGCAGAATCCCCCTCCCCTGCTGCACACTCTGGGGATCAGCCCAGGGCATGGGGGGCGTTCTCGGTCCCAGCTCACAAGGCCAGTCTCTTACCCACCAGCATCCCCAAGTCCTTCTCCCCAGGGCTGCTCTCAATCCCTCCATCCCCCAGTCTGTTCTGATACTCGGGACTGCTCCAATCCGATACCAGACCGTGCACTTGACCTTGTTGAACCTCATAAGGTTCCCACAGTGCTGCTCCTTGGGCCTCTCCAGGTCCCTCTGGATGCCATCTCATCCCTCAGACATGTCAACTGCACCACATCTTCCTGTCGTCCCTTCTTTTATAAGCTCCACCTGACTCATCACATCCACATTTGTTGTCTTTTCTATCCTAGAAGTCTATCACACTCCCAACTCCCACCTCATTCTTTGCTGGACACCTTTGGATGTTTCTCTCACCCTTCCAGGTTCTCTGAGATCCTACAGCCTTTTCGTTTTCCAGGACGGCTGGAGAGAAGCAAAGATGGTGGGCAAGACTATCTACAATATTCCAGACTGGATACACTACAGATTTATATAATGGTTTGTCAAAATAATTGGAGTAAACTGACAAGGAGACTAAATGAGCTCTGAAAGAAGTAACTACTACCTATTTACCTATTGCACTAAATACTTTGTATCTGAAAGGGAATGTTTATTCTTCATTTAACAGAAGCCTGACAATAACAAAATGAAAAAGTTAATTCCTCCCTCATACAACAGGCATCAAAGCTGGCACAAATTCAAAGTCTATTGAATTTATGTTTTTAAAAGCTTTTATCCATGCACGGCACATTGCCTACCACCCCCTATTCACAGTCAGCTGCTATTTTCCTGTACAGATCCGTCTTTCCTCAGCCTCACTTCCATTTTCAAAGGCAAAGTCGAAGCTTTGTGACAAGTGGAGACTTCAAGTCGCAGAGTGGAGTGTTTCGGGCAGGGAACCCGAGGCAGCTCCAGCCGCTTTCCCGGGAAAACAGCCGAGCCTTGTCCCATGCCCTGCGACTCCTGAGTATCCAAGGCCACCATCAACTAAAAAGCAACAATGAAAAGAATTCCCCCCCCAAAAGAACTTACTTTTCCTCTTTCCACATCTATTTAGAATAGAAAGCAAATGCAGTTGAAGACAGTTTCCTAGGACAGAGTAAACGAGTTTATCCACGCAAGGAAATCACTCCCAGCTATCCACAGGGTCCATTAATACTACCTGGAAAGCATGCTTTTGTGACCTGAATTTTTCTGTCCCCACAATACAGTTCAATACAACGGTGTGCCCCAAGAATAGAACAGACACCCAGCGATCCTTTTTGCTACAGATTTCGGGGTATTTGCACCAAAACCAGCAGATGAATGAGCTACCTACAGTGGGATCACACTGCAAACTGCACAACTGCAGCCCTTCCTGCACAACAAGTCCTATGGCGGACAAAAAGATATCCTTCATTTTACCAACACGCCATAAAATCACTGGAACCTGATCCCACGTTTTGGCTAAACACCTCCAGCACATCTGCAGATAGGCAGTTCAATAAATATTTCCTTATGAGAAAGCCAGATTTCCCCCCATTGCTCATTTGCTTCTCAAGGATATGGGATTAAAAGGCAAAATTAATTCTATTTTCCTCTCTCCGGAAGAGGTGCCTTGTTTCATTCTCAACATTTGAGACTTCTGAAGTTTATCTCTCCCAGAAGACCATCTCCCACAAAACCAAAGAACAAAAAGCCTAACAAACTTCTTGTTTGGTTCATAATATTCCTTTGTAATGGAAACTGTAGGACAGTATACCTCCACCACAGGAAAACAGACATCTGAAAACAATTTGGGTAAGGAAAACTGCAGTGCAGGGACAAGAAAAAAATTTCTTTGTTCTGGTTTCTTCTTCAGCACTTACCACTGATATTACAGGGCAAAATAGATGGAAGGCAAGACAAAAATTCCCTTCAACAATCTTTCCTAATGAAAGAACTATCACAGAAATCACAAATCTCAAATATCAAATTTGGGATTTGTTTGACAAGAACGCAGGTCCCTCCATAATGATGTTTGCATCCCATTTTCTCACTTACTTCCATTTTTTCTGGTGATTAATGTGTAAATAACTAAAGAGGATGTTATTCCACCTACACAAATTTAAAACAGACTCATAGAATGGTCTGGGTTGGAAGGGACCTTAAAGGTCATCTAGTCAAACGCCCCTGCCATGGGCAGGGACACCTTCCACTAGACCAGGTTGCTTCAAGTCCCATCCAGCCTGGCCTTGGACACTTCCAGGGATGGGGCATTTTAATTCCTTTCAGAGAAAGGCATTAAGAGAACACAACACAATGGTAACGATCAGATCCCTGAATGGTTGAACCTCAAAAGAGTGAATAAATCAGCCTGCTCCCAGCATCATATGGAATAAACAGAAGCACAAACAGAATTTACATCTGCCATGAAAAATAATCCAATACGCAGAATCAGAATGATAAAGGATTACGCAAAACTTCCTTTAAATTATGATCCAGAATCTCTGAGCAACTCAACTCTGGCCAAGATTAGCATGTTTCACAACACTCCGCTTTTATTTCCTTTCACGAGGTTTCAAAACATTTTGCAACCATCACTACTCCAAAGCAAATAAACACTCCTACTCAGCTCAGCTGCCCAGTGACACCCAGGGAAAGGCAAACCTCTGCTTTGCACTGAAATAACATCTGTTTTCTGTAAGCTGGATTTGTGAAGTCAGCGGCAGAAAATAAAACAGTATCACAGAATCAATGAAACATAGGATGGCCTGGGCTGGAAGAAACTTTAAAGATCATCTTGTTCCACCGCCCTGCCATGGGCAGGGACACCTTCAACTAACCCAGGCTGCTCCAAGCCCCATGCAACCAGGCCTTGGACACTGCCAGGGATCCAGGGGCAGCCACAGCTGCTCTGGGCACCCTGTGCCAGGGCCTCCCCACCCTCACAGGGAACAATTCCTTCCCAAGATCCCATCGAGACCTACTCTCTGTCAGTAGGAAGCCATTCCTCCTTGTCCTGTCACTCCATGCTCTTGTCCAAAGTCTCTCTCCAACTCAATATGGAGGCTCACTTCAAGTACTGAAGTCCACGATTATGTCCAGGAGACCCAACTTCTCCACTGCCCTGCACACACTGCCCTGTTCTTTCCCCTAGACCATTGAAAAACCAGAATAATATAAAACAAAGAGCACCGCCTCTATTATTTTTCCTGGATTTGCTATGTGAGTATCACGGTACTGGTATATTCTTCATTTCCTCCTGAGACACAACCTCTTAGAGACCAAAAGTATGAGAAGTTCTACTGAGCAGAAAACAGGCAAAATTTGGAGTCACAAAAGGAAAGAGAGAAAATACAGAGTAGAGCTCACGGAGGAGTAAAAGGATAAAGATGATACTGAAAAGTCAGCTTTGCAACCCATCAAAATCCAATTATCCTAATTTTTAAATACTTTGATCCATCTGGACACACATATACACAAAATGGCAAGATTTCTGTTACCAAAAACCAGTCCATGCATCTCATCTATACTCGGAACTACAAGAGTAAAACTAAACAAACTAAAAATAGAAGTTACAGAAGACTAAAAATAAAACAATAGCAAAAAAAAATAAGAAAGGAGGGAGGCGAATACAAGGAGACATTTCAAATTTATTGTCTGAAATTAAGCAAGATGACTCCCAAACATGGACTTTTAAGGAAACAAAGCCATTGCAACAACACTTACTAAAAAAAATAGACGATAGATTCATTATAGAGCTGGCAGCACCTCAAAGTACAATCATTCTTGAAACCTTCTTCCCTTTTTGCAGTACACGCAGACCCAGCTGCTGCAGCACCACTACAGGGAAGCTTGTCCATCTGCAGAACCCTACAGATCAGGGGCTTTGCCCAAAAAACCTCCTCAGTTCTTACATGACTGTGGTTAGCATAGAATCATGGAACAGTTTAAGTTGGAAGGGACCTTAAAGATCATCTCGTTCCAGCCCCTGCCATGGGCAGGGACACCTCCCACTGTCCCAGGCTGCTCCAAGCCCCAAAGTGTCCAACCTGGCCTTGGACACTGCCAGGGATCCAGGGGCAGCCACAGCTGCTCTGGGCACCCTGTGCCAGGGCCTCCCCACCTTCACAGCGAACAATGCCTTCCCAATATCTTCCCAATCCAGCCCTGCCCTCTGGCAGTGGGAAGCCATTCCCTGTGTCCTGGCACTCCAGGCCTTGTCCACAGTCCCTCTCCAGCCCTCCTGGAGCCCTTTTAGGCACTGGAAGGGGCTCCGAAACCTTCTCTTCTCCAGGGGAACACCCAGCTCTCCCAGCCTGTCAATGGCAGAGGAGCTCCAGCCCTCGGAGCAACTCCGTGGCCTCCTCTGGACTTGCTCTGGCAGCTCCACATCCTTCTGCGGTTGGAGGCCCCCAAGCTGGATACATGTTCCCATGGCAGCAAGGTCAGTTACAATTTCTTGCAAATAATTGAGGGAATAGTAGGAAAAAACAGAGGCAGGTCAACCATACGATCTATGTACAAGGAGAAGTAGGAGTGAGGTTTCTTTAACTTCAAGGAGAGATGGCTGAAGAAGGGTGAAATCCAATTTCTGACTTCAACTACCTCAGGAGAGATCAGAGAGAAGGGAATACTAGAGGTTCATAAGAAAAGGAGAGGAGGTGACACACACAGGTTGCAGCAAGATACTGTGGCTAGACATTAGTATTAGATTCATTTTTTATCATTCTTCTTTGTATTTTTTAACACCAATCTCTGGACCACTGACCCAGAGGATCAACGAGATCTCCATCCTAAAGATAAATTCACACTTTGACTGGACGAAGTCTTGAGCAAAGGGCTCTGATTGTCGCTGTGCTTTGAGAGAGGGATCAGACCCTTCCAGCCCAACTCAACCTTACACTCAAATTTGGGTGCTCAAGCACCATATTGACCAGCAAGTAACAAAAGGATGGTGAGGTGATCCCGTTTCCTGAGGGAACAAAGGCTCACATGACCATCCATCTGGCACCTGACAGCAACCACCAGGAGCTTCTGGGCCATTGCCAAAGGTCTTGCACAAGAACAACTGGGTTTGATGAGGAAAACACCCCCTACCAACCACAGCAAAATGAAAATAAAGGTGCAAAACCAGCTCTGGTAAATGTTTAATGTGCTGTAAAGGTAACAAAACCAACAAAGTTCACAGGTGCTGAGTGGAGTTTATCTAATTCAGATTTCCTCATCAGTGCTGACAAACATGCTGCTTGGGTTTCCACGTTCTTTTATTGCTTTTTTGAAGCAGCACATTTACACAGTCTCACTGTGCCCGTGATCACAAATATAAACCAGCAAAGATATTTTTAACGCTGTTTAATAAAAAAAGGCTTAATGTGCAGGACCAGGCAGCTCTGGGGGCTCGCAGACTACAAGGAGTTTAGTCTGTGCAGACACTCAAACTGTGTAAATGTTGGCATTATGCAAATACTTATTGCTGTTAAACATTGCTAAAACCAATTTAAAGCTTCCCTATAGTCCAGTGCTGAGGATCTCCAAGATCATCTTATATATATACTATATATATATATATTCAGGATAAATATCATCTTGTGAACAAACATAAATGAGCATCAGAAGGTCAAGAAAACAATGAGAGCAGTGAAGGAAGTGAAGGCTCAGGGAACTGCTGTAAAAAGCCAGGGAGGGAACAGAAACGGAGTTCAGAGAGGAAGGAATTTCTAGTGTTTATCAACAAACTCTGAAAGTTTACAGAGTCCAACTGTACAAAGCTCAACCTTGCAAACCTCCTGGCAGGGTGCAAAAAATAATGAACAAGGAAATATAGTTATGGTAATAATAAATTTAATATAACCCAAGTAAATTCAGAAAATATGAACACTGCCCTTAAAAAACTCCAGTGCATTTATTTTGTATTAGAGAAAGGTTTTTTTCAACAGATGCTTTCTGGTACTTCTCCACAATGAGAAGCATTTGTCATTTCCTGAACTTGGATTACTGAACACCACAGCTCAGTACTAATGAAGTTAAATTCAAATGCCATCTAAAGAAGCAATTTAAAAAAATTTGGATTTTTTTCCCTACCTCAAAAACGTTATTGTACTAAGCTCACGTTTGCTTGTCCTCAGGCCCAGGCTTCCTGATTTACAGAAGACTTCCCAGTCTAAACCGTAACTGTTAGTGCTGTGAACTACTTACAACTTCAATTTTAAAAGCCTATTAATTTTTGGAAAGCATACAAGAAATGGCAGGCACAAATCATCATCATTTCACCTTTTCACCAGTGTATTAAAAAATAGCTTGATTAGAACAAAATGACATCGGGTCAAGATGACATTTCCTCCTCTTCCTGCACATCAATCAGGGCATGATACTAGGAGAGCACTTCCAGGTGGCATTGCCAGGTTTTTGGAGCTTTTTTGAAGAGAGAAGGTTGTTTCTTCTTCAATGACATGTCCTTTTTGACCTCACGTTAGTCTGAAGCTTTACAGGAAACATTCCTTCACTCCAAAACAACTCTACACTTGCAGTTGAAGACCGAAAAACCACATGTGGTGGTTTAATTTTTTATCAACTTTTGTTCCTCTGTTGATCTTCTCTCATAGACATTACAAGGATTTTCTAGAACAAACACAAAGTATTTTTAGACCTTTATTTCACAAATGAGAGGAAGCCCAGCAGAAGGTTAATTCTGGAAATAGTTACGCAGCCACTTGGAACAAGCAGAGTCCCAGGGGAACCGTTAGTTTTTTCCATAAATAATTTTGGATTATTTTCCTAATTTCAGCTTAAAGAATAAAAAGCATAAGGTGGTGGTGTCACTGTGAGACTGAAATATAGAAATGCACAAGTTACATTTAGGACTCAGCACGAAGTGCCGATTGTTCACCAGCATCCACACTGATCTCTCATCACATGGACAAGCCAAATACCTGTAACCTATTGGCAGAAGGGATACTTTTACACATCAAGAGCTGGAGAGGAACATTTGACAAGGGATGGAGAGACAGGACACAGGGAATGGCTTCCCACTGCCGGAGGACAGGATTAGATGGGACATTGGGAAGGAATCCTTCCTTGTGAGGGTAGTGAGGCCCTGGCACAGGGTGCCCAGAGCAGCTGTGGCTGCCCCTGGATCCCTGGCAGTGTCCAAGGCCAGGTTGGACACTGGGGCTTGGAGCAGCCTGGGACAGTGGAAGGTGTTCCTGCCCATGGCAAGGGATGGCACTGAATGAGCTTTAAGGTCTCTCCCAACCCAAATGATCCTGTGATTCTGTTTTTACAAGGTTGATCCATCGTTGTTGTTCCTGAACATGTTCCAAATAGTTTAAAAATTTAAAGTTTTAAGGTACATAAAAGATACACATAATTCCATGAGACCTCCATGTCTACAACATTAGCTGGCTTTTGCCCTTCTGTCTGCATTGACACACTACAAGTTTAACTCCTACATCATGTTCAAACTCATAAATGGGGTAGTTTTCTCCTCTCAAAAGAGCCTGCACACCAAATCATCTCTAGCCCAGACAGATGACAATAATTTTTTTGTCTCTCAAAGAATCAGGATTTGGAAATGAAAACATAATACTTACACACTACAGTGCAGTGACATGACTTGTTCATTGTAAAAGCGAAAAACAGCTCCTTAATTGTTTATGCTGACAAACAGTGCACAAAAGGACACTGGCTGTATGTGCTGCACTCGCAGTGTTATACATTTGGATTACTGGATCATCTTTACAATGTCAGAAGCCACATTTAAGTCAGGCTCTAAGTTAAGAACATACCACTGGCTACAGTTAACAGTCTCACCAAGGGGAACTTACCTAAAAGCTGCCAGTAAGGGAGCATAAATTGAGTCTCCATCATAAACATACAAGTGGTCCCAACTGCACTCCGTGGCAAAGTGATTGAATCGAAGCCTGAGGATTGTGTTTGGCCTGAAAAGAAGAAAAAAAAAAAATTGTAATTAGCCACTCAACACACAGGGCAAAATCCCTTCACAGCACTCCACTGGTGTGAAGCTCTGGTCTAGACAAGACTAAAACTGAGTGACTTCGTGTAACTGTAGGTGCATTAAATGTGCTGTGGCTCAGGCTTTTTTTTGGTGTGCAGCTCCCCTGGTATTAAGCAAAAAGTTATTTATGGTCAGAAAACTGTGTCCTATTGTGCAGTAGAGCTCACAGAACCACAGAACATGCCGAGTTGGAAAGGACGGACAAGGATCATGGAGTCCAACTCCTGGCCCTGCACAGGACACCCCAACAATCCCGCCCTGTGCTTGAGTGCATTATCCAAATCCTCCTGGAGCTCTGGCAGCCTTGGGGCTGTGACCATTCCCTGGGGAGCCTGTTCAGTGTCTGACCACCCTCTGGGGGAAGAACCTTTTCCTGATATCCAAACTAAACCTCCCCTGACACAACTTCAAGCCATTTCCTTGGGTCCTGTCCCTGGCCACAGAGAGATCAGTGTCTGTCCCTTCTCTGTGCCTCAGAACAAAGTTGCAGACTGCAATGAGGTCTCCCCTCAGTCTCCTCCACGCTGAACAAACCAAGTGAGCTCAGCCACTGTCCTAACAAGCCAGAAGTCCCTCTCCAGCTCTCCTGGAGCCCCTTCAGGCCCTGCAAGGGGCTCGGAGCTCTCCCTGGAGCCTTCCCTTCTCCAGGGGAACATTCCCAGCTCTCCCAGCCTGGCTCCAGAGCAGAGGGGCTCCAGCCCTGCAGCAGCTCCGGGGCCTCCTCTGGACTCTCTCCAGCAGCTCCACATCCTTCTGCTGCTGGCCCCAGGGCTGGGGCAGCTCTGCAGGTGGGGTCTGAGGGGACACAGGGGAAGAATCCCCCCTCCCTTTCCTGCTGCCCACTCTGGGGATCAGCCCAGGGCATGGGGGGTTCTGGGGGCTAGCTCACATGGCCGGGGCATGTCCAGCTTTTCAACATGGTAAGATACCATTTGTTTCATGGCTAATATAAAAAGATACATCTAAAGACAATCACAGAGAAATGACAAGGGATATTTAATTCAGGACTCAGCTCCAAGAGGGTGCAAACACCACTAACATTGTGCTTGGACCTGAAACAAATAGAGAGTGAATCTATATCAGCGGTGCTTGTTCCCACCCACAGCTGTAGCTATTGACAGACACAAGTGACTAGGATCTCCCCGACAGCATTGCTCTTGGATTCAGATGAAATCCCTGTTCATCCTAATCAAATAAACTTAAAAAAAGTCAGCTTGCCATAGACTCCTTCCTTTCCACAGCAGGGGAAGTCTTTAGGGAGTTATTCTGCAAACTACTATTTTTTGATAGGTACAACGATCTACTCTAGGCCTTTGGAAAAAGAGCAGCAGGTGAAACTCAAGGATAATGTCCTGCTTAAAGAAAAGGTACAAAGAGTACCTCCGACTTCAGAACTGAGCAGCCTATGGAGTCATAAGGGTTTGCTTCTATTTGAATAGCCTGACAGCCGTAGAGCAGAAAGAAACTGTCAATCAATAAAGCTTCTGACCACAAACAAAAAGGAAGAGTCTCTTTGCAACAGCCAACAGCTGTTAGCAGACAGCCTCATCTGCAGAATCGCACGGCTCTGCCGCGGGATCCTCAGGCTCCATGGATCTCATCTGCTTTGTTCACACTCCTGGGAAAAATGAAAAGGACTCCCCTGGGATGAGAACATAGCACAGACACCAGCCAAGAAAAAATCAGGAATGGTGCAGAAAGGAAATGAGAACACGGAGGAACACGTGGCTTATTTTCTATCTGAATTTCTCCAGTGTCTTCAATGGCTTACTCGGATTGTACCCTTCCCTGCTAACCTCAAAGCCCCCTGCGCAATGGAATGCCAGCAACGAGGTGAGGGCACTCAGAACTGAACAGCTTTGCAGGTGCTGCTTCCCAAGTCCAGATCTCTCGGAATTTCACTTCTGGCAGCGAGCTTGGACTCTTTTCACACGGCTGCATATTTCAGCTGGTTTAATCAGCGTGATTATCTCTTTTCTGTTTACCACCATGCTCTGACAGCAGGGTATAAACAGTCACAGGCAGGAAAAGGACTCCAACCTAAATGCCTGGCTATGGAATAGGGAGGAACATTTCTGTCTTTCCAGCAAGAAAGACCTCACTTCAAACCCCACCAAGTGGTGGTTCCCCAGGAAGCCTCTCAGCAGTAGTAATTATAGGTTGGAGGAGCAGCTTTGGTGACATTATTGAGAACTCATGAGAAGCACTTCACTTCTGATAAAAATATGAGTCACAATATCCTTTAAAAACAGAAGTTATGAGGGTTAAGCTGGCTGTGCTGGGATGGCTGAGACTGGTCTGTCTGCAATAATGCTCTTGTGAAACGTTTTTTAATTATTTGTAATTGCAAACTGTCTGCAGCTGTATTCCGATTACCCACAAAAATTAAAAGGTGTAGCCACTTTGGAGCATCCAACTTGTGCTCTTAACCATCTCAAACAACTGGGCTCCTTATAAAGTTAATGGAGAGTGGTTGCCTCTCAATTTCTTCATTCTGGATGGTTCTGTGGAGCAGCATAGCTCTCAGTTTTGAGTACTTTGGGAGCTTAGGAATTAAACTTCCTCAACTCAAACAAATGTCTGAAGCAGATACAATGAATAATTCCTCCTAACTCATCAGACCTCCCAAACAAAGAACCATAGAGTGGTTTGTCTTGGAAGGGACGTTCACGACCATCTCGTTCCACCCCCTGCCATGGACAAGTAGCTCCAAGCCCCATCCAACCTGGACATGGACACTTCCAGGGATCCAGGAGCAGCCACAGCCCCTCTGAGCAACGTGTGCCAGGGCCTCACCACCCTGACAAGGAACAACAACTCCTTCCCAATATCACATCTAACCCTGCCCTCTGGCAGTGGGAAGCCATTCCCCCTTGTCCTGGTACTCCAGGCCCTTGTCCCAAGTTCCTCTCCAGTTCTGATCCTCCAAGATGCAAAGAGGCCTCAGTTTGCAGCGTCCAGTACAAGTTCATGCTCTCACATGACTCATGCCAATTCACAGACCTCTCTACCTGCAGATTCAGGGAACAACATGGAATGTGACTGAATACACAGATGTTATCACACAGCATCCTATCTGACCATGGAAAAGCTTTAGAAACTAAACAAATGGCTCTTACCGTCCTGGCACCAGCTTGGTACTATCAAAAATATATTTCAGCAAGTGAGATGCTCTGAACTGCTGCACCATCAATCAGGTGACAGAGGGTGGACACTAAATATGCTACTCCTAAAAACCTGTGCAAGAAGTTGCTGTAAGCAATATAAGGATCAAATACAGGAAGGACAGCAAAGTGAGGGGAGAGATCTGAGGGACTTCTCCCAATTTAGAAAACCTTTGCAATAAAAGGTCAGTGGTTCCCCTGAAGTCCTCATGGCTCAGAGAGTAAAGAAACATCTGAAGTTCATCACTACAGAAACTGATTCTTCATGAATAAAAGCTTTCAGAGCTTTCTCTTGTTTCTCATACTACTGAAAAATCCCGTATGTAATGAATCCCATCATCTGAATGGCCCACTATGATATCAGTTAAGTAATTATAATCCTTCATTATTTACAGAAATGCACTGATTTTTGTTTACCATATGCTTTTTCAACATAAACCTCTTACTCAGAAGTCAGTTTGGAGGGCTCAGTTGCACAAAAACTTATTTACCAAGAGCAATTAAGTGTTGCCCTATCTAGCTTTTAGAATACCCAGAAAGAATTTTGAGACCTAAAAATATTCAGCGCAGATAAAACTCACCTAAAAGTCCCAATAAGCAACACAAAACTCCCAAGCTGCTTCCAACACTCACCTTCCTTCAATGAGCCAGGTGCATTTTGTCTTGTATTTGTAATTTCCAGGCCCATCTGTGACATACCCTGAAGGTTCCGTGAGTCTGTAAATAAAAAAACAAAGACAAGCATTAGTCCCCAGTGCTTTTAAACATTCAGAAAGGATTCCCTAAATTTTAAAGATCCATCAATACATTATTTACTTAAGAGTCACTATAAACAAACCAACTACAGCACAACAAAACCCAGCTGGGAGTTTTCTGTTGAACTCTCTGGGCAGCCTTCTGATGATTGTTCTTCAAGAATGACAACTTAAGGGACATCACTTCAAGAATGATGGCTTCTCGATCAGATTGATGTCATGGTTCCAAATCCACGTGCATGGATATACCACCTAACCAGCAAAAGGAATTCCCAACAGCAGCTAAAATTATTCCTAAACTATTTATTTATACAAACTGCACCATTCGTGCATGAAGTTCAGATGAACTCCACGGTGCAACCTCTCACTCATTCTGTATTTGACTCTCCACAAACTCCCTCACAGTCTCCTGAACAAAGGACCAGTCCCCAAGCCCCATCCCTGGAAGCGATCAAGGCAAGGCTGGACGAGGCTTGGAGCAACCTGGTCTAGTGGAAGGTGTCCCTGCCCATGGCAGGGGGTGGAATGAGATGGGCCTTAAGGTCCCTTCCACCCCAGCCATTCAGTGACTCTATATTGTTATCAACATCTGCAAACACCGTACAGTGCAAATTCTACCCCAGCAGACGACAAAACCAAGAGCCAAACCATTGGTATATACATTCCTATCTCATATGAATTAGTCAAAATATTCCAGCTGAGTTCTAACAAACTGCTGAAGTATTGCAGAAACTGCTGAAAATAAGTGACAGGGAAGGATGGCAGCAAATGGCAGCAGCACCTGAAGGTGCCCAAACACAACGTTCTGGTAGAGCATACACCGGCATGCAAAACAGGATTCCTTCCTAGGCAAGTTATCAACTCCATTGCCGGCACTCGGCAGGAGCAAATCACAGCCCTCTGGCAAAATTCAACTGCCCTACTTACAACACAGCTTTAAAACAAAAACACTGTAAATTTAAACTTGGCAAAAAGAGAAGAAAGCAAGATCAGAAGTTCCCAAAACCAGTATCTTGGAACCTCTTCTGTGTCTTTCCCCACTGATCTGCTAACGTTAATGTCTCATCTTTTTTAAGTATTTTGGCTGAGTCAAAAATGATTTTCCAAACTCTTTTCCATTAAGCGTTTCTAAGGTTGATCTCTGATTCAAATTAAAAAGGCAAAACCCACAGATTTTTAAAAACCACCTTCCTCTGTCTATAAATGAATTTATTATAATACTTCTCAACTTGAGAAACTGAGCTGAAGATTTTTAAAAGCCAATTACTGAAGTTCTGCAGGAAATGGACATTCAAGCAAGTGAGGAAAATACTCAGATATTTGGAAGCACAGGAAGCATCTGGGCCTTCTATAGAGACACAGATGTAGGTGTAAACAGAGATTAGATTAAAAAAAATACATATACAGAAGGTATAGATTTAGGCTGGATATTGGGAAGAAATTGTTCCCTGTGAGGGTGGCACAGGGTGCCCAGAGCAGCTGTGGCTGCCCCATCCCTGAAACTGTCCAAGGCCAGGTTGGACATTGGGGCTTGGAGCAGTCTGGGACAGTGGAAGGTGTCCCTGACCCATGGCAGGGGTTGGAACTGGATGGGCTCTGAGGTCCCTTCCAACTCAAACCAGTCCACGATTCTGTGATTTATATTTATTTTAAAACTTCAACATCTTTGAAAATTCAAACCACTTATCTGCTGACCAGGAATTCACAAAACCAAATGGAACTTCCAAGTTGGAGGCAGTAACATCTAGTCTTTTTGTCTAAAATTTCATCCTTTTGAATATATCCATGGAAAAGCCATTAATCAAAACAGTATCAACACTGATAGAACTTTGCCTGCAACCAAGAGCAGAGATTCTGAAAACCTGAGCAAGTCTCTCAAGCTAAAAACAATCTCATGCCACGTGGCAAGTTCTCAGGGAGCCTCTGCTCATACAACTCTTGCAACAATTTTATCTGGAAACAATTACTAATTCATTCACCACAGAAATGCTACCAAGAGTGCTACCAAAAAAAAAAAAAATCCTGTTAATACTGTAGCCCCAGCCATGTCACATCTCAGGGGGGGAAAAATAAGACCATTGAATGTAATTCAATGAAGTTTCAGCAAAACATTGGATTTAGTTTTAAAAAATGTAAGTCAAACTTCTTTGATACGCTATTAGTACAAACTTATCTGTAAGTTACTCAGACTCCTTACTAAACTTCCTGCCATTATGGACAAATAAGGGATATTAAAAATCTATAATAAATCAGAGTTGACATATCTGAAAGGAAAATAAATAGGAATTAAGTTCTCACTGCCTGCACTGCCTGGCTAGAGCACGGCAGCAGCATCCATATTCTTCTACAAATACTCTCCCAGACAGACAGAAATAAATCTTCAGCACAAAAGCAAACTAAAACTACAATTTCATCCTTCCATTCAATACATAAAGCTCAACTGATCTCCAAGCTCCAGTAAAACAGCAAACAGCCCCCTGTTCCCCACGGTCACTGCTGCCTGTGCCATACGTGACACAGGGCTGGGGGTTTCCATAACTGGGACGTCCTATACAGTGTTTTGGCTTTGTCTGGGAGCAAAGGCTTGGGAAGGGAACACATGAGTAACTCAGGAAGGGAAAACACTCCAGGAATGAGGCACTTGGATGCGGAATGTTTTCCTGACATACATCAGCCTACTCTCACATAGAAGGCTCCTACCCCATGTTAGCTGTCACCAACACCACCAGGCTCAGGGGTCTTTGGCCCCACTGAAAGCTTTGGGCATGTTTAGGATGTGGGGTACAACCAGGCCAAGTGCCAGGTCCTGTACTTGGGTCACAGCAATGCCCTGCAGCTCCAGGCTGGGGCAGAGGGGCTGGAAAGCTGGAAAAGGCCCTGGGGGTGCTGGTGACAGCAGCTGGACACGAGCCCGGGGTGCCCAGGTGGGCAAGAGGCAGTGCTGGCACTGCTGGGGCACCTCCAGTGCTGGGGGCAGCTCTGGAGAGACCCTGAGGGGCTGGAGCGAGTCCAGGGAAGGGAACGGGGGTGGAAAGAGGCTGAAGCCCCAGGAGCAGCTGAGGGAGCTGGGAAAGGGGCTCAGCCTGAAGAAAAGGAGGCTCAGGTGGGACCTTGTGGCTCTGCACAACTCCCTGACAGGAGGGGGCAGCCGGGGGGGGTCAGGCTCTGCTCGCAGGGAACAGGGACAGGAGGAGAGGGAACGGCCTCAGGCTGGGCCAGGGGAGGCTCAGGGTGGGTATTGGGGAAATTCCTTCCTGGAAAGGGTGGTCAGGCCTTGGAAGTGCCCAGGGCAGGGCTGGAGTCCCAATCCCTGGAGGGATTTCAAAGCCCTCTGGATGTGGCACTTGGGGACATGGGGCAGGGGTGGTCTTGGCTGTGCTGGGGAACAGTTGGACTTGATGATCTTAGAGGGCTTTTCCTACCTAAACAATTCTGGGATTCCATGGTAATTTTATGACTCAGATGCAGAAATCAGACATCAGAAAATATGGAAAGGCATCAAATACCACTTGTCTTTGCTAACTTGGTAAAACACGTTGCTGCTTCACAAGAAGTGCTTCTGTACTACCTGGGTGTTACATCTCCTACTCTGCAAGGAGCAGCTGCTACACCCTAAGAAAACAAAAAAGTGAGGTCCTGTACTACAATATTTACAAGGCCCTAAACTACAACATCAACTTTAAAACCTCCAGGGTAGAAAAAACAACTGCAAGGATCTATTCACAAAACTCAAGATTAAAAAAATACATAAGTATACTGCATAAATACATACATATACATGCATACACACACAATACTTAAGGCTTGTTTCAGACTTCACTGTTCACAACAGTGTTGTGCACACTAAATTTTTCACTGATTTCCAAGTGGACTGCAATATATAAGAACCAAAGGGAAAGAAGAAAGTGAGGGAGATATTCGAAGAGCTCCAACCTTGAGTGCTGCCTATTCCAGCTTTTCTAAAGAAAAAGACAAAAGGGAAGCAATGACAAGAACGAAGATCTAACAAGAAAGAACTTCAAAGAGAAATACTTTATGCAAAAGGATTCTTCATCTTTAATTCCCCACTCATTCTGGGAGCCCCTGAAAAGCACAAAACCAACACAAGAAAATCAAGCAGCAATCAACGGTATCTCCTGAGTAAACGGCCAAATCTGATATTGGAAATCACCAGATAAATCCACGTGTTTTTAATAACAACATGAGTAACACTAGTAGCGTATATTTTTCAAATACAAAGTAGTATACACTGAGAAAATTCCTGCATAGACAGGAACTGCACAACAAGGCAAAGCCTCAAAGCTGTTGACTAATTACCATCTGATTAAGCAATAAAGCAATCCTGTTGCTAGTGAGCACAAAAACTCACAAAAAGTACCTTAGAATTTAGGATTAAATATTTTTGCAGCACGTACTTCCAAAGCATTGTGACATTAAAGGTAGATTATATGCTGGCAACAGGGTGTTGAATATATTTATTTTCATCAGAAGTATTATTAAAGAAAAAATGCAGCTTGCCTTTCCTTCATTATTCGCCAGGAAAGGTAAGCAGGCTGGTTTGGTTTATAAAACACACTAAAATGTGACCTCTAAGTGGTCATCACTGGATCTCAAAATGGGTTTATATCAGTTTTAGTTAGACTGCAGTGACACTGACAGTGAAGACTTACTAGCATCTTGTCTGGAGAAGTTTAGCACAGCCTTCTCACTAAAAAAAACCCAACCAAGTAATAAAAAACCAAACAAAAATCCAAAACAAACCAACCAAACAAAAACAACAAACAAAACAAAAACAAACAGCCAAAACCACCAAATAAACCCAAAAACCCCTCGTCCATCCTAATTTTGAAGTTGCTAAATCTAGAGACTGATGCAAGCAATGAGTTTTCCTCCTTTCTCCCTTCTACTTCCCAAGTGCTCAAGCACTTCACAATTAAAAGCCATTGTTTCGGGTATATTTGGAGTTGAAGGCATAAAGAAAGGGCTGTTAGAGCCTCTTACCAGAACAAATTTTTTCTATCCTAAATTGATTACTAATTTGACTTTGTTCATGTTCTCACTAAAAGCACTGAGTGAGAACTCACATATTATAGGACACATATTAAGGACACATATTATAAGCAAATGCTTTAATTTATAGTCATGGAATAGTGCTCAGGCACACAGGGGATGAGAGAAGCAGATAAACAATCCACGCAGCTATTTCATTAATTTCTAATGTAGAACAGCTAAATCCCTTCTTCTGTCACCTTGGTTCCACACCACAGGTAAAGCTGGGAAGATGTAATTAATTACAGGCCAGGTCTCACAGATGAAGGTAATGACATTACTGCAAAACCCACTTTGATAAGGATTTTACTTATGCAGCAACAGGTACCTAAAACAGACTATGAACTACTCCAGGTGTACACAGAGAATGCTCTCCTCCTCTCTCTTCAATGTACAAAGTCTCCAATACAACTGAGATAAAAGTCCTCAAGATGAGCAAACTCATGCAAAAGTCACTGCTGTAGCATAATCATGGAATCCCAGAATGTTCTGGGTTGGAAGGGAATTTAAAGCCCATCTAATCCCACCCCTGCCATAGGCAGGGACACCTTCCACTGTCCCAGGCTGCTCCAAGCCCCAGTGTCCAGCCTGGCCTTGGCCACTGCCAGGGATCCAGGGGCAGCCACAGCTGCTCTGGGCACCCTGTGCCAGGGCCTGCCCACCCTCACAGGGAAGAACTTTTTCCTCACAGTAAAGATTTTTATTCTAATAATTAAAACACAATTTTTTTTAAAAATTCAAATTATAAAAATAATTAAAATTACCTAACCTCAAGACTAAGACAACAGAAACTACGAAGGAAAAGCTGACTTCCCTCCTCCAACCCCATTTCCCCACATCAGAAGCACTGAAAACAACCCCAGAACTGTGCTGGATCCCAAACGACACCAGCACTTCCCCACTGCTTCCAAACCATCAGTTAGAGATGCTGCCTTGTGATACTACCAGAAACACACTGGAGCGCCAATCTTGTTCTTGCCTCTAAGTTTTTCCAGCTATTAAACTCAAACTGAAAACATCCCAAATTTAGGTCCCTGCATATTTTCCTATTTCTTTATTCCCAGCCTCATCTCAGAGACCGCAAAGCAGCATTTATTCACTGCATAACCTCAGCTTTATCTCTGCTGAACCACCCAGCCAAGCTGCACTATAAATGTCAACATTACTGTGTACCTTTACTACAAATTTTTCCCCCATTCAAACTTACTGCGTAAAACAAGGAATAAAACATATTATTATTATTATTATTATAATTACACTGAAGGGCTGTGTTCTTCACACAAGCAGCATATTTTGTGCTGTTTGTCAGCACATTTTTCTGTGGCATTGTTCTATTATCTCTGTATTATCTTTGATCTCTGCTTTCACACTGCAACAACTCCAATCTTAGCACTCCTATTTCTTTGAACACCTTCCCCAGTGCCTGTATTTTATGCAGAAACATTACCATGACAAAAGGCCAATTCATGAGGTCCCCTTGAAGCCCACCCACACCCACCACTTGTACGGAGACATCGGCCATGCAGATGGTGGACACTACAACAGCTATTAATCTAATCCAACAGTTGCACTCTGCAACTGTTCCCTATCTTCCCAAATCCACTTATTGGATCTTGGCCTAGTTCTTTGAAATAAAGATAATTTAGCTGGAAGTGTTTGTAATGCCCAGAAAAACTGGAGTCTCATCCTTCACTGGTGATCCTAAAATGCTCCTGGGGTTTGTGGTAGGGAGTTGTCTTACTCACGCCAGGCAGGAAGAGACAACAGAGCACAGTGGAAGCAAATGCACCTCACGTATCATAAACCATCTCACTGCAGCAGAAAAAGAACATATCAATCCCTCTCTTTCCCTGGCACACAATGAACCCCTAAAACCTTGGGTCAAGAGCCCTTGCAAATGTCTTACCCCAAAACGTAACCCCCTGCAAGACAAAAGGACAAAGAAACCACATTATTGCAATGGTCAAAGAGAATCATTTAAGTTGCAGTACAGCACACCTGTGACCCTTGTAAATAAGGTCTTATAATTCAAATTCTTTAAAGCCCACATGCTCAGAATTGACAGACATCAATCTTCTCCAGCTGGAGAGCCCTTCACTTTGATAAGCTTTCAAGTTGTCAGGCCTACATTTAAAACCAGGAGAAGCATTCATTGGCAGAACATGTGCTGTATTGTGAATGAAAAGAGGTTAAGCAACTGACTTAGCCCTCAGGCCAGCAGGAATCAGAAATAAGTGGAGCTTAATGCCATCCCCGTGGAACAGAGGACCATCAACGTGCTGCACTTTCTCACACAAATGCAAAACCACCAAGTTTCTATGAGAAATGTAAAAGCAGCAGCAAACCCTTCCGCTTTCCAATGCTATATATGAAACTGCTGCCCAATTCTTCCTAAGCATTAAACCCCAAAATAATCCACTGAACCCTCAAGAAGCCCATTTAGAGTCTGATTTAGCTCCAAACTTGCCACCCTCCATCACTGCTGATTTCTAGGCCAAATGCAGAGCTCAGAACCTGGTAGTCACACTTACAGAAAAGCTCAATCCAAAGATCAGTCAGTGTTGCAACAAAAATGAAAATATTGAAACATTCTATAAATAAATATCACAGCCTGACCCACTTTCCTAACAGGGATTGAAATAATTCCTTTTATTTCCTTCCTGACATCCAAAAATTTTAAGCTACTACGTAGCAGTGTTACCTGCTGGGGAAACTGATCCCTAAAGAAATAAAAGTAGTTAAGAAAAAGATTGCTGTTAAGGTTAACTTCTGTTTGGCCCGGGCCTCAAAAACAGATTTTGACACAGATCCCTAAAACAGTCATAGTACATCCCAAAATCCAGAAAAGCATTTGTGAACCTGCAGAATGACAAATCCTTGACATTTTAAAGCAGGTCTTTGGCTGAAGGAACACCATAAAAACACGCAAAGATCGGGGAATTGATAATGAAAATACTGTATTTATTAATGAAACCAATTCTCAGCCAATATCATAATTTAATGACACCTTGATCAACTAATAAGGAAGATGTTCTCAGGGATGTCACAAGTAGTAAAAATAATACAACAGCAAATGAGCCCTTCAAGCATCAAAAATTAAACCTGAGAGAACAAGGGAAGTGTGGTCCCCCAGAAAAGAAAGTCTGTATGTTTATATCATACAAGGATATTCTGTCTGTCCCAAAAATGTCCTTCTCCTCACATGTGTTACTGTAAAGAATGAAAGACATGTAAATATTTGTCTTGAGGAGGGCACAGAGAAGAATTTCATTGAGGGGAGAAGTCCACAGAGCACAAATAATAAAGTAAACCAACAATTTATCACTACAATCTCCTAAAATCCATTCAGATTATTCCGTTTTCAACCTCATTTCAGTGAAATCTGCTCCCAGACATACTCCCTTCAGCCACATGACCTCTCTCTCCTAACAGTCCCTCCAGCACATCCACCTGAGGGATTTTGGACAGGCACTCAAGCAGGATTGTGATCGCTGGCTCAGGGAGCAGAGCCCAGGTCAGCGCCAGTGCTGGCCCGAGAATCCCACTGAGTTTCCAGCTCTGTCCCCTCCCATGAACAGCTGATGACACCAAGCTGAGCGGTGAGGGTGACACGCCTGAGGGATGGAATGGCACCCAAAGGGACCTGGACAGGCTGAGAGATGGGACAGTGCAAAACTCATGAGGTTCAACAAGGCCAAGTGCAAAGTCCTGTACCTGGCTCAGGGCAATGTCTGGTATCAGAACAGGCTGAGGATGGAGGGCACCCCAGGGGAGCAGGACTTAGGGGTGCAGGTGGGTGAGAGCAGGACATGACCCAGCCCAGAACCCCCTATGCCCTGGGCTGATCCCCAGAGTGGGCAGCAGGGGAGGGGATGGATTCCACCCCTGTGCCCCCCTCATCTCTCCTCAGGTGAGACCCCACCTGCAGAGCTGCCCCAGCCCTGGGGCCAGCAGCAGAAGGACGTGGAGCTGCTGGAGAGAGCCCAGAGGAGGCCCCGGAGCTGCTGCAGGGCTGGAGCCCCTCTGCTCTGGAGCCAGGCTGGGAGAGCTGGGAATGTTCCCCTGGAGAAGGGAAGGCTCCAGGGAGAGCTCCGAGCCCCTTGCAGGGCCTAAAGGGGCTCCAGGAGAGCTGGAGAGGGACTGGGGCCAAGGCCTGGAGGGACAGGACACAGGGAATGGCTTCCCACTGCCAGAGGGCAGGGATGGATGGGATCTTGGGAAGGAATCGTTCCCTGTGAGGGTGGGGAGACCCTGGCACAGGGTGCCCAGAGAACCTCTGGCTGCCCCTGGATCCCTGGCAGTGTTCCAGGAGAGACTGGCTGGGGCTTGGAGCACCCTGGGATAGTGGATGGGGTCCCTGTCCATGGCAGAGGGTTTGGAACTATTTGTCTTTAAGGTCCCTTCAACCCAAATCATTCCAGGATTCTACCTTTTAGCACCTGCAGAAACAACTGGAAATAAGCACCCAACTTCACAACATAAACAAGCAACACTTATGTTTGCCAATATCCAGGAGACAGAAAGACGGGAACAGAAAAGCTGTCTCCTAATTTCTGGTTTTACAGGAACTTCTCATTTCCACATACATATTGGTACAGAATTGTAAACACTTCCACAAACACTTCATCAGTTCTTCTCTCTTCCCATTTCCAGTTCAAGCCAGCTGTTCCTCCATCCCACAGACTGTTGTGCTAAATTCGTTATCACAGCAAGAAAAAGAATAATTTGCAACCCCTTGCAGAAAAGCACGAGTGGCATTTTCCCCAAACGACTCATGTTAATGAAAGCAATTTCACACTACATAGAAAAAAAGAGCTAAATACCAAACACTTCAAGTATCTAATGAACACAGGTGTACACAGTTGGCTTCCTTGAGAAGTTCCCCTTTGTTAAGCAGAAAAAAATTCAAAAATAAAGAATAATCCAGATGACTCGAATTTAGACAGGACTACAGTGACATACAAAAAATGTGAATACCAAGCACTCGTCCAGCTGTGTGTTCCCACTCACACCTATGGGATGGGAAGTCACCTGCAGCACTTTATACTCAAACACGCAGCCAAAATCCTGGCTTAGCAAATGGAGAAAAGGCCAGACTTCATGTAGCTTTGATTAAATCACCTTAATCCCTTCAATGAAAACTTTCTACTGCTTGCACACATCACTTTAACCACACAGATTACTCCACCAGCCAGTCTAAGCTTTTCCAGCAGCTCCTGGGAAGAATTAAATAAACCCACAGTGCTTAAACCATCCCAGTGTTTATTTAAATTCCTGAGCAAATAAACCAAATGTGAAAGTCATCCAGTAACTCAACAGCTCCAAACTCCAAGAGGTGAAGAGATGGAGGGACTTTCAAATGCCAGAGTGTGTTTGACAGCCTCACTGTGACCAGTCTAAATCCCTTAGGGAATGGGGTGGTTTTAGGCACTACAGACTGCATTATTAAATGCATCTGCACAATAAACTTTACAATTCAGATCAGGTACTTCCTAACCCACCAACAGAAATTCTTGGCTATTAAAACACCAGGCTTTAATTCCTTACCTGGGCAGAAGAAGCAGCAAGAGAAGTTGGTTTTGGTAAAAGAAAATTCTTCTAAAAAATAAAAACAGGCTGGGAGAGCTGGGGTGTTCACCTGGAGAAGAGAAGGCTCTGGGGAGACATTAGAGACCCTTCAAGAGCCTAAAGAGGTCCCAGGACAGCTGGAGAAGGACTTTGGACAAGGGCCTGGAGTGACAGGACAAGGGGGAATGGCCTCCCAACTGCCAGAGGGCAAGGAGAGATGGGATATTGGGAAGGAATTGTTCCCTGTGAGGGTGGGGAGGCCCTGGCACAGGGTGCCCAGAGCAGCTGTGGCTGCCCCTGGATCCCTGGCAGTGTCCCAGGCCAGGTTGAACACTGGGGTTTGGAGCACCCTGGGACAGTGGGAGGTGTCCCTGCCCTTGGCAGGGGGTGGAACAAGATGAGCTTTAAGGTCCCTTCCAATCTAAAACATTCTGGCATTCCACGACTTTTTAAGCACACTTTAATCAAGCAAAGACTACGTGAACCCATTTTATTTTTGGAAGAAACCTTGAAAATATAGAAACAATGCACTCACTGGCACATTACACAGAATTTGTGGTTTGTGTCAAAGCTGCCTTAGCAACAGTCTCGCTACAATACCTTTATAATCCAAGACCTCTTAGCATTTCTTTCTAGGATAAGTAGCTCTGGAGTGTTTGTCTATGAAACACTCCTGATTCAGGGAAGGTCACACCGCAGCCTCCCAATTCCTTAGTTGTGCAGGCAGACGTTCCCACATGGTGGGTTTGTTTTTTTTTAATCTTTTCTTGTAGTAAGGCAGTGTCTAACATGCAGATCTCTTGATAATCACTACAAAGAAACTCTTTCTTCAAAAAAATCAAGAACACAAAACAACAAATCCAACAGATGAATAGACCGAGCAAAAAAACACCACAGCTGTGGACACCCAACTCAGCCAGCAAAGAGCTAAACACCCCGAGGGAAGATGTAGCTGCAAAAATCATTGCTTACATCCCTCACTCTGCCATATGCACCTTTCCTATTGCCTCCAAAATGACCTTGAGAGGAGCTATTCTGGGACGGTAGTGGGAAAAAATGAAATTCCATCTGCTTGCAACAGATTTGTGACAACAAAAACAAAGACAGTGGCTCAACACTAGTTATGCAAAGTTTTGAAATAATTCCTCACTTCGCTACCAAGCTGAACATGACTGACAGGCCACCTCTCCACTAAACAACTCTAAAAATAAAGTCCCAACTTCTTACTTAGGATTCAGTCATCACCAGTTCCTCACTCTGGTAACACCCATAGCAAATGGTCTTAAGATGAAGGAGGGTTTAGATTAGGTATTAGGAAGAAATTATTTTCTGCAGGAGAGGTGAGGCTCTGGCACAGGGTGCCCAGAGCAGCAGTGGCTGCCCCTGGATCCCTGGAAGTGTCCAAGGCCAGGCTGGACAGGGCTTGGAGCAGCCTGGGATAGGGGAAGGTGTTCTCACCCATGGCAGCGGGATGGAATAATATGATCTTTAAGATCCCTTCTAACCCAAACCATTCCATGATTCTAAAAGCCTGTTTGCACTTACAAGGAATTGTGCACAAAATACTGCTGTGTTTGCCTTAGTTTATCAAGAAAAACAGAAAAAGGTTTTGCCTCGTTCCACTTTTACATTTAGCTTCCTACATGTTCATTTCATTATCTCTATTCATAACTAAGATGGCTTAAAACATTATTTATAAGAGAAACACCGACCACCCCCAGTCCGCACCCTTAGACCCTGTAAGGAAAAGTTCATTCCTGCCTTAAAATTGCTTAAAGAAATAAATGATACTTCACTATACCCTATGGCAGAACACTAGGAGAACCACTTATGTGGAATCCTCCAGAGCAGAAACCCATAACCCACTTCACAGAGTGCCTCTCTCTGGCACACTCCAACACGGCTGCATTGTCCGCGCCTGGACGTCGTGGGAAGCCTTTCAAGGTGCTGATGCAACTTGGGTGCCTGCCAGGCTCTTTTCCTCTTGGATGTATTTTTGTTCCAGGCCCAAAGCCATTCTCTGCCCTGCTGTGGGGCTGAGGAACACACACAGGTATAGCACAGGTACAACACCGAGGGCAATCTTGATGTCAGCCCACATTTCAGGTATTTAACACAATAAATACCAATCTTCAGGTCAAAGGAAGAAATTCCAGCTGAATGCTTCCCAGATCTAACCACAGATGCATCAATGCATCATAAGGTCAGTAACTTCCTCTCATCTCCTGTGCTTTAAATTAATCTGTCAGAGGTAATTTATAGCACAAAGAATAACAAGTGAAGCAATCATGGAGATAAATTCCTCTTAGACATATGAAAAAATCCAAAGGTACCAGGCACTGGACAACAGCTTTCAGGAACCATTTTGTTCTTATGCTAAAATTATCTATGCAAACATACAAATAAAAATTCATCATTTCACGACAAAAAAATTAAAAATATGTCTGCATGACATTCCCTAGGAAATTTTAAAACTCCCACATCCAATTACAGAGCCCCTCCAAGTATCTGGACCACAAGTGCTTGACCAGGTGAGGTTCCCATAGCCCAGGTCATGTCAAAGCTCTGTAACACCTGAATACACAGAGCTGAACCTCAAAAAGCAAACAGGATTCCCAAAGCAGAGGGAAAAGTGGTACCGAGCTCTCAGGAGTGCCACTGTCTGAGATGAGCTCTGGGAAGAAGGTGAGCTGTAACAGTAGTCCACAATAGGGACAAACAAGAGCGGGTTGAAGACCTAACTTGTTTTTCCCCTTCATCCCACCTGCAGGAACAGCTGCTTTCCTGCCTGCCAAGAGCTCTGCAGTACTATTTCGAGCTTTTTGCATCTCATTATTTAATTTATTTATTAAAGCCTGATAGGGGAAAAGGGAGACGAAACTTGCTCAAAGCATTTGAGTTTTATTTAGATTAAGACAGGCTGTTCAAACTGGCTCAGAGTCACAGGATGGTTCCACTAATTACAATTCCTAGTTTAGAAAGAGTGGAAGCAATTGGTTAGGTCCTACAGCTGCAGAACTCCTCACTTAGGGGTGAGCTTCTCATCTCAGCAAGTTTAACAAGCAGAGTTTAAAGCACACGGCAATTCCCAAACCATGAAATGGCATTTCCCAGGAAACCAGTCGATTTAAAATTGAGCTGTAAAATGAAAGCCCCTTTACTGCTCTCCATTAGTTAACTATTACAGGTGAGAAAGCAGCAGCCGGCACAGATACAGCACAAGCACTGCCCCCGGTTAAAGGAAGGCTAATGGGAGCAAGAGAATCACAGAATCGCTGGGGTTGGAGAAGACCTCCAGGATCACCAAGTCCAACCTGTGACCCCCCTCCCTGCCCCCCACCTACCTTGTCAAACAGCCCAGAGCACTGAATGCCTGGACACCTCCAGGGATGGGGACTCCACCACTCACCTGGGCAGCTGTGCCAGGGCTGGACAGCCTTTCCAGGATGGAATTTCCCCAGTATCCACCCTGAGCCTCCCCTGGCCCAGCCTGAGGCCGTTCCCTCTCCTCCTGTCCCTGTTCCCTGGGAGCAGAGCCCGACCCCCCCCGGCTGCCCCCTCCTGTCAGGGAGTTGTGCAGAGCCACAAGGTCCCCCCTGAGCCTCCTTTGCTCCAGGCTGAGCCCCTTTCCCAGCTCCCTCAGGAATTCTCCAGCCCCTTCCCAGCCCCGTTCCCTTCCCTGGACTCGCTCCAGCCCCTCAGGGTCTCTCCAGAGCTGCCCCCAGCACTGGAGGTGCCCCAGCAGTGCCAGCACAGGGACGGGCACTGCCCTGGCCCTGCTGCCACCCCAGAGCTGGCACAGCCCAGGGGCCACCGGCCTCTTGCCCACCTGGGCGCCCCTGGGCTCGTGTCCAGCTGCCATCACCAGCACCCCCAGGGCCTTCTCCAGCCCCTCTGCCACCTGGAGTCCTCCACGAGGTTGCTTCAACTCAAGTGCAGGACTCGGCCCCTGGCCTTGCTGGCCCTCAACTCGGTGGTCTCAACCCATCAATCCAGCCTGCCCAGACCCCTCTGCAGAAGTTCCTGCCCTCCAGCATACTGACACTTCCACAGAATTTCGTGTCGTCTACAAACTTACTAAGGGTGCACTCGATCTCCTCATCCAGATCATCAATAAAATATTAAATAGGACTGGGCCAATACTGAGCTAATACCTGTTCGTATCAGCTCAGCTAACCCTAACTCAAACCCTCTAAATCAAGGAGAACAAGCAGCATTTAGACATTTGCCATCAACACCATTACAAATTACTTTTTTTTTGTTTGTTTGTTTGTTTGTTTGTTGTTGTTTCCCCCTCTCCTAAATAACTGTCTGGTATTTCAGAGACAGAAAAGGCAAGAACTGATAAATACTGAATGTTCATTTTTAAGATCTGGACCATTCATTTTAAAGTTTAACTCAAGTCACCATTTTCTATGTGTGGGCAACAGCTTTAAGGCTGAATCCAAAAGTGTTTCATGGACAGCAAACACAGAAAAACCTTGAAAGCTGACACGGCTTTACAGCCAAAGACAATTACAAACCCACCCACAGGACCTTTCACAACACCCGCTTTAACATCAGAAGGAAACAGGAGAGTCTTGCACAGTCCATACTAAATTTGCTGCTGCTTTGGAACCCAAGTAAATTTAGTTACTATTTGCATGACACATTTGCTATCTCAGTGAGACACAGGATTTCATGGTGTTAACGCTGGTTCCGCAATGATTAGTAAGTAATTCCCTCATGGACAAAAGCAGTGGCTGATGCATTTATTAGGAGTTTGGTCCGAGCTGTCTCTTGCCTGTGATCCTCACTGCTCCACACTGAACCAAAAAGCAGACATTTTCCCAGGGCTCTCGAGCCTCTTTTCTCTGGAGAAAAAATTATTTCTACATGAGCAGCGCTGTGACTTGTCAATAAGCACAGGCTGCTCTGCCAGACGAGCTTGGAGACTCCCAGACCTCATCTAGCCACTAATTTGCTGCAGAGCACTTTGCATCCTGCCCATCCCAGTCATATTCTCACAATTCCCTAACACGGGGACATTGGCAAGAGGAGGATTTTGTGAAAGACTCAGTGTAGTGAAGCATTACATAAAAATTACGTGCTAATGCAAAACTTTTGCAAGGTTACTAACAATATCACTTGAGAACTGCATTAAAAACAATCACTTTTTAACCCCAGAAACAAACTAAAAATCACTTATGTAAATAAATATGGGGGGGGAAAGATTAATTTTCAAACATGCCTTACTGAAATTTTACATAAAAACTTTAACATCACTTTCGCATAGGTTCCACCATTCCACACCAAAAATACAACTTCCCACATGAAATTCTACCTGAATTTTTGAAGTCATTGAAAGATACAATGGATGAAATTAGTGTTTCAATCCTCTAAGCACATAAACTGTATCACATGAACAGTGAATACACATCACACAAGCCACCAAAACTGGGAGAACACAATTTCCAGCAGAAAGCTGGAAACATAAAATCTCGTGCTTCCAACAAAAAAAACCAACCAACCAAACAAAACAAAACAAAACAGAACAAAAAAAATCACAACATTGTAAGAAATTTTTAAAAATTGACTTCCTGCAAGTTAATTTCATATATAGAAGAACACCTGAGAAGCCTTGCGAGGCTCCCAAAGGGTCATAATTGTCAGGATTCCTCAACCAGTGGGTTTGGGGTGAACTTCAGCTCCGGATGGAAAGCAGAGAGGGA
This sequence comes from Struthidea cinerea, assembly GCA_013397865.1. Lineage (NCBI taxonomy): Eukaryota > Metazoa > Chordata > Aves > Passeriformes > Corcoracidae > Struthidea > Struthidea cinerea. The sequence continues at coordinate 20,094 of VZTI01000771.1, read as the reverse complement.
GACCCCCCCCACCCTGCCCTGCTGTCAGCAGCTCTCCATGAAAAGTGGTAACATACACACATTATTTTGCTCTAATTGATTCCACTTGAGACTGCTGTTCTGTATTAAGAGTGTGACAAGCCTTTATAAATCTAGTTAAATTTTAATATAAAAGTATTTTTTCCATTTGAGGAAAAGCTGACATGGTGACAATTAAGACATAAAGTATCCACCTGCTCCCAGTGAGCTGGAGAACAACATGTAACAAAAAATAATAACAAAAAAATATTTCTAAAACAACTTAATAGGTTTTTAAAGGGAAGATGGCATCACTAAACGTTCTACAATTACTGACTCCCAGTTTCTAATCTGAGTAGATGTCACTGGGTTGTAGAGGGAGAGATGCAGAGGATCGTGGAATGACTGGTGCTGGAGTGAATCATCAACATCTCTGGATTAAACATGAGTAATTGTTCCATTTCAAAAACTACCTTCAGTAATTGAAATAGTAATTTCAGTTTAGCACCCATAAAGCACTGTGGAATGAACAGTTCTGAGACTGGTGAAAGACAGCTGAAGGCCAAGAGTATTTGCTGATTAACAGACATAAAAAACTTAAAGAGAAATGACAGCCAGAGCCCCTAAAAACAAAACCAGAAAAATCCTCTTTGCAAACACGTGGTTAAAAGGAAACCAACTGCTCAGAGGGTGATGATATTACCCAGGAGATGCTCCTGCGAGTGCTTTGAACCACAGGATCATTTTTCCTCCTTCTCCTCTCTGCCTTTTTCCTTTGTCTTTCCAAATGTATCATGCTGACAAATAACTATTCAAAGAACCAACTACTGTTGCTTGGTCTTTCTTTTTTATATAACTTCATCTTAACAGGCTTTTTCTGTAAGTCCCCATGAGTGCGATGCCACCTCAGCCCCATTCTGTCACTTCATTCCCCCTGCTCTGCCCAGATGATGGTGTGATCTCTGCAGCCAGGCTCCACAATGACATCATCAGTGATGTGAGCAGCGCACATCTCTTCACTCTACCCAGGTCATGAATGAAAATACTAAATCAGGTTCCAGCTCCAACTTCCTACCCTCTCCCTTTCTTTCACAGTGTGAGAAATACTCACTGATAAAGCTGAAAGAGGACAAAGTCATCGAAGCAAAACTATAATATAAACACGTCAGCTGAGTCAGGTGCATCTCACTGAGAAGGCACACCTTCCCCTAAAATGTACAAACTTTTTTATACTCTTCCCTGGCCGGCGGGGGTCTCTGTCCCCTCTCCCACTGGCTGGGTACTCAGGAACTTACATCCTTTCTGACCACCTACCACACTCAAACCAACACCTCCGCTGCTCTCCCCTTCCTCTCCCTCCTAACAAGCATCGGTTATCTCCCCTCTTCCCCCCCCGCCCACTCACGAGGCCTGGCCCTGTGCTAGCTACATCTTTGCCTGTGTGATGTAAGTATACAATCTTATGCCTGAAACAATGGGTAAAGTAAAACATTATTTTATCCCTCATAAGCCGCCCCTTTTTATTTATCACCTTTTTGCTGAAGCCCCTGGTTTGGTTATCAGTCTGGCCAGTGTGGGCCGGTCCCTGTTTGCAAAGCAGTTATATTCAAATGAACAGTTACACTCCAGCCCTGTTATTCTGCGAACTCGTGTTTGTGCTGAGCTAGGCTTATCCCAAAGTTTTAGGTCTTTGTTTCCTGCTGAGGCCCATAGCTTTGCTCTAGCTTGTGTAAAATAAGATGTAGGTCTTCTTCTGGTCTTTTCTGATCTTGTCTCCTTAGGACCATGATCTTCTGGGTTCCTATTATTTCTCTAGCAGCTGCTAGGTTTGGGTTCACTGACATTCTGACCATCTGCCTTCCTACTACTACATTAGCAATTAACCTGATAAAACAGGGAATAAGACAAGGTACAAGCAATAATCCAGCAAAGGCACATAACAGAAAGAAGCCCATCTTTTTTCCACCAGGTTTTCCCAAATAAGTTACCCACCACTAAGAATCCCACATTGTGTTCCATTTCTGTATTGGCACATGAGCAAACTTTCTGATGGTTGAGCCTATGTTCCTAAATTTTGGATAATCCAATAGGTTTGTGTCCCACCAGGGAGCCTTTCCTGACATTTTGTAGGTTTATCAGAATAGCATGCCATTTTGAGCCAGAGATGATGGGTGAAACCGCAGTAACTTCTTCCAGCAACTTTCCAGGTTCTATGGCATTTAATGCAAGGGTCAGCCACGATAGAAGGTTTACTAGGACTAAAATTATAATCCAGGCAGTAAAATTTAAATTATTAATTTTCAGGACAGATTATCTTTTAAGAGTTAATTTTAGAGGGTTGCTTCTCTGTATCACAGCCCAGTCCCTGGGCAGTGACTCCACTGGTCCTTTAATTCAGGCTGTGTGTGATCACCCCTCTGTCTGTGATGTGAACTGCTGTCCCAATAGTCAAGCTATTCGAAAAGGTCCTTCCCATGTCAGTCTCAAGGTGTCATTTTTCCAAGATTTTATCAACACCCAATCTCCCAGTTTTACCTGATGGATGTAAATGTCCAGAGGTGAGATTTGGGGCAACAACCCCTTTCTCCTAAGATCTGCAAAAGACAGCGTTATTGCCTGCAAATAATTTTTAAGACACAGGCCATTTGTTTCAGGAACTGGCAACCCTTCCTCCCTTCCCAGATAAGGTAATCCAAACAACATTTCATAAGGAGACACTTCCATATGTTTTCTTGGAGCAGTTCTAATTCTTAGTGATTCTAAAGGTAAACACTTGGTCCATGGCAATTTAGTTTCAATGATTAATTTAGTAATATGGGCTTTAAGTGTAGCATTCATCCTATCAACACATCCCAAACTTTGGGGATACCAAGGAGTGTGGAAGTTCCAATTTGTATCTAAAGCCACACACACAGCCTGTAAGATTTTTGACGTGAAGCGAGTCCCTGTATCAGAGTCCATCCTCTCGATTACTCCGTATCTGGGAACGATCTGTTCTAACAGAATTTTACTCACATTAGAGGTGGCAGCAGTTGCAGTGGGAAAAGCCTCTACCCAGTGGGTAAGATCATCGACTATTACCAGCAGGTACCTCCATCACTGCCCTGAACCTTGGGGAGTTCAGTACAATCCACATGTATGCTCTGGAAAGGTCTAAGAGCCAAGGTTCTTCCCCCACTAGGGATTTTACTCATCACTTTCTTATTCCTCTTTTGACAAATCAAGCACTGTTCAGTCACTTGTTTGGCTACTGTGTAAACTCCCACACAGCAGTAAGTTCTTAAAAATTGATCATATAGTGCTTGAGTTCCCCTGTGTGTTCCTTGTAGCTTAATTAATATTTCTCTAGTAATGCCCTTGTTCAGTATTTGCCTCCCATCTGGTAATAGCCACCTGCCTTTCTGAGTCTTTACACCTCCCATCTTCTGTAAGAATTCCTCTTCCACCTTAGTAAACAGCAGGATTTTTATATCCTTCACTTTGCTGCTAGGTGTTAAAACAAGCATTTTGGTTTCTTTTTCTATGGTGGCTTCCTTAGCCAACTGATTTCCCCTTATTTCCAGAGTCCCTCCTTTCTGATGTCCCATGACATGAACTACAGCAACCTCCTCTGGCAGATCAAGAGCTTCCACGACTTCTAAGACTCGTCACTCACGTACTAATTCCTTTCCTCTAGAGGAAATTAATCCACACTCCTTCCAGATTTTCCCGAAAGTATGCATTACCCTAAAAGCATACTTGGAATCTATATAAATTGTTCCTTTCTCTCCTCTAAGTAGCTCTGAGGCTTGCTTCAGTGCATGTAAGTCACATGTCTGGGCCGACCAGTTGTTGGGCAATCTTCCTTTCTTCAGTAAACTACTCTGCTCACCATCCACAATAGCATAACCATTATAACATGTCCCATTTATACATCTTGATGACCAACGGATAAAGATTTTCTTTCCATGGACTAAGGGGATTTCCCATAAATCTTCTCTAACTTCTTCTTTATATCAGGCCAGGCTTTAGTGACAAAGTTCATCTTTAACAATTTCTGACCAGTAACTCTCTCAGGACCAACTCCTGAATATTGCTGCATGCTCTTTCTAAGCCTCTGTAACCATGCAGTAGGTGACTCATCTTTTTGCTACTCATTTTCAAATGCTTTCTCAAAATTCTGCCCCTTTGGCACCACTTCCTTTATTCCTCTGATTACTAGCCTCTTGCAATCAGACATACTATTTTTCTCTTCAATTGTATTTTGGTCCCAGTTAGGTCTTACTATGGGAAACTTCTGCTCACCAGGTACTCTTCCCTACACATCAGGTGGGTCTTCTCTCTCCCAAATTCTTATTCCTGCAGTCTGTATCACTTGCCTTCCCTCTGGTGTGAATAAGGTCCCCAAAACAGAATGCATTTCATCCCAGGATTTTCGGACCCAGAAATTGATCTAATTGTTCTGCCAATCCTAAGAGGTCATCTAACATCTTACTCACTCCTTTTTTAAATTCTCAAATTTCAGCACTCGTCAGTGGTGCATTAACAAACCCTAACCCCCCTTGTGCTCCATGCACAGGCACTTCTCGCAAGGGAAACATCTGCGTTGCTGTACTAGCAATGGGGTGACGTCAGATCTGAAGAGGGAAATTGAAAGTTTTTAATATCCCTTTTAAATTGCTCTAACTCAGTGGTCTGAGTTCTGCGTATCGTTTGAATCAAAGGAGCCATCTCATTTCCTGCCTCTATGTCATCAGTCCCACCCTGCTCATCAGCCCCTCCTTCTAAAGCTGTGGCATTCAGTTCTCCCTCTGGTGCATAGGAAGGGGGCAAATGATTTAAAGAGTCTCATTTTCCCCTTTTGCTCTCCTCCTTACTCTCCTTAAAATTCCTAGCCACAAAGAGAGACCAGCTCCCTTTCCCATAGGAGGCATAATCACTTTCTTCTTGATCAGAAGGTCTCTTGGTGTTTATACTGATTTAAAGCCTGACAGATCCAATCCTCTGATGACCCATATTTCAGCCAATATAATGGGTCGGATCTAATAGGCTCCTTAGTCCACTCAAACATACAGTACTGTATCATTCTCTTTTTATCATTTCCCTGGGTGCAAGACATACCCTCTGGCCCCAGTCCGTGAGCATTCTCCCCAAAGGACTGTCGGGAGGTATGCTCAGAGTGAAGTCTTTCAACTTCTCTCCCCTCTTCCCATTCTTCTTACTAGGCCTATTCCCCATCTGTTAAAATCCCACAGAACACCTTTCGTCACGAACCATCTCGCTTCGTCCCTTCACTGACCGTTCCCCTCACAGAGGGACGGAACTGCGGTTAGAAGGACTGCACAATCACTTTGCAGATAAGTCTGCATCTCAGCCACACGTACTCAGTCCTGCTATTCCCAGACACCCAATTAGTACCTAACAGTCACTTTTCTTACCTGGGCTCTGTGCACAGGTATTACCGGCTGCCGCACATATACTCTAGTCTTTTCTCACATCTTTTCCCCCATTTGCTTTGGGAGTCCTCCGTCTGAGCCTCACGAAGCATGACAATGGGTCAGGGGCTGCTGAGATCAGCAGACTGAGCCTTCCCCTATTCCCGTGGTCCCGCTCCGCAGAGTCAGAGGTGAAGTCTCCCGCTCTCCCCTTCTTCTCCCTCGTAACAAGCATCGGTTATCTCCCCTGTTCCTCCCCGCCATGCTCCCTACTGAGGTCTGGCCTTGTGCTAGCTACATCTTTGCCTGCATGACATTAAGTATACATTCTTATGCCTGAAACAAAACATTATTTTATCTCTCACAATAGAATCATGAAATGGTTTAGGTTGGAAAGGACCTTAAAGTCCATCCAATTCCAACCCCCCGCCATGGGCAGGGACACCTTCCACTAGACTAGGTGGCTCCAAGCTCCATCCAACCTGACCTTGAACACTTCCAGGGATGGGGCAGCCACAGCTTCTCTGGGCAACCTGTACCACCTCACCACCCTCATCATAAAAAGCTTCTTCCTTATATCTAATCTAAATCAACATTGTCTCTGTTTGAAGCCATTCCCCCTTGTCCTGTCTCTCCAAGCCCTTGTCCAAAGTCTCCTCACATCTTGTCAGCTCCCTTCAGTTACTAGAAGGCCAAAATCAGGTCACCCTAGAACCTTGTCTTCTCCAGACTGAACAATCCCAATTGCCTCAGCCTTTCCTCATAGCAGAGCTGCTCCATCCCTCTGACCATCTTGGCGCCACCTCTGGACTTGCTCCAACAGCTCCATGTCCTTCCTGTGCCGGGGGCCCAGAGCTGGAGGCAGCTCTGCGGGTGAGGTCTCACCTGAGCAGGGCAGACGGGCAGAATCCCCTCCCTTGACCCCTCTTTTAACCCTTATCCTCCTGTTTAACACCTCACCAACTGCTCCCCTTCCATACCTATAATATGAGAAGGAGCCTGATTAATTCTATATCCATAGAAATGACAGAATGGAAGATAAACTCTCCAGATTTCCTGACTACCACACCTGAGGTGAAAAGTTCTTCATAGGTCATGCAGTGCAGTCCAGCTTTGGGCGGTGCCATTGAATCAAAGAGGCTTCCAAAGCCCAGATTGCAGTTATTTATCTCTTACAAGTGCCTTCATCCTAAATGATGCTTATAAAACATCCAACACACATACATATTGTATTTTAAACAGTATCCCTTACAAATGGCAGATCTATCTAGCAACTTCTCTCTGTGTACTTTTATTCTTCTCTTTAATGCATTCTTAAAATTTGATCTCAAGGGCAGACTGATGGGTTTGACGATAGATCATCTTTCCCTCAATTTTTTTAATCACTATTCCACAAACCAAAGACCCAACTAACATTACTTTCTATGACTAGCTCTTCACCCTCTTCACCCTATTTCTAAAACTGCTCTTAAAAGACTATCATACACCTGCTCAAGGGTAAAATTCTATTCTAATTAGATGAAGAAAAGGTTTTAAAAGAGAATCAAGGCTATAGAGGGTACAATAAAACTTCCGAAAATCTAATAAAAGCATTAAGATTAAAAGAGTAGCAATGAAAAAGGCAGAAAACCTCATTTGAACCAGTGAAGGTGAATGCCATCAGTACATAAATAATCAGGACAACATACAACATGGACTGTTTTAGGGGCAACACAATCCAAATGTTATGACTAGGAGTCCTACATACTCCCTCTGTGCACATAAGTAACACGATTATGTATACATGTGTCCCATGTTCTCGCTTCAAGTGCTTGGGATGAGCTCTGTGGTTTAACAGCCAGCTAGGGAAAGGACTCACCATTCTCCAAAAGCTTGGTGTGGAAACAGTTCTCTAAAAGCATGTTCAGATCGGCAGGTAAGACTCTGATGGTGCCCAACCTCTGTCTGCAGGGGCTGCAAAGTACATCCTTGTACCCAATCAATTCAGCATCACAGCTGTTATCACTTCATCAATCAGTCCTGTAATTCTATCCTGTATTAATTCACCTGGAGAGGAAGTGTGCTACACCCTTCTGAACTGAAACTTCAACGAAAACACAGCAAACAAGTCAAGGTACAAACCACAACTGTGGAAAAAAAACCCTAAAAAACCCCAAACCAGACCAAGTGATGCACAACAACTTCGCCATTTTCAATCCTGTTGCAATTTGCTGCCACTAGTTTGCTATGGATATCACCAGGAAGCAAGGACAGCAGGGAAGATTGCTGTACTAGTTTTGCCTTTATTTCCACATGGAATCACACAATATCCTGAACTGGAAGGGACCAACAAGGATCACCGAGTCCACCTCCTGGCTCTGCACAGGACACCCCAACAATCCCGCTCTGCGCTTGAGCACATTGCCCAAATGCTCCTGGAGCTCTGGCAGCTTTGGGACCATGATCATTCCCTGGGGAGCCTGTTCAGCATCTGACCACCCTCTGGGAGAGGAACCTTCTCCTGATATCCACCTAACCCTCCCCAACACAGCTCCAGCCGTTCCCTTGGGTCCTATCACTCATCACAGAGAGTAGAGATCGGAGCTGCCCCTCAGAAGGAGCTGCAGTTCACAGTGAGCTCTGACCTCAGTCTCCCCTTTTCTCCTGCAGGAGTATTTCTGAAGATGACCTGGAATAAGACTGCATGTGGCATATTGCCACCATTTACGTTTAGCTCAGTGCCCATTTAGAACAAACATGTCCTGTGCAGTCTGTGGATAGGCTTCCTCAAAAGGCAGCTCATAACATTTTATTTACATTTTTAGATCCTAAGTGGGGTTTAATTTCAAAATCCCACACCTGAAAAGTTTGCATTCAGTTTACGTGTCAGGCAATATCTCAAACAGTACCACCACCAGCAATGTTTTAAGATATTTTACTGTATAATCAGTAAGACCTTTGCTACCAAGATCAGGATGAGATGATACATAATATACTTCATATTACATATATCAAAATTACTTTGTACAACTATTTCACACTGCTGACCTGTCCTCTTTTCCCCTTAGCTCCGTTACTTAAATAGAATACTATATATTAAGGAACACAAGTGACATGCACAATTATTACTTTGACTCCGCATCTCAGTAATCGTAGAGCTTTACCTACACTACAAACGTTTTACACATACTAGGTACAGAAGTAGCTGCCAAAAGAAAAACAACCCAAAAAGAAAATTTAGAAACTTACCATTCCTACTATTTTCACTCCTCGCAGAAGTTACAGCACCACACAACTCACCAGGGCCAAACTTTTCTAGAGTTTGTTTTTAAAGACCTAATAATGAACATGTACAACTCATTAAAAAAGCTTATAAAAAGACTCGAAGTCATTAGAGGAGAACCTCTGTTGAAATGCAAAGCAGTCATGGTAGAGAAAAATGTGTACATGTGTATATATTTTACCCCATTAAAATTATAGCTATCTGGCTTTGGTTTTTGGTTTTTTTTTTTTTAATTTAATTGGAGATTAAACAGAAAGCATCTTGCACCAAGTCACAGTCCTGACCTGCCATTAATTGTCAGCCAATCAACAGCCCAGCCTGTCAAAGGGCTTCCAAAGCTCAGTTTGACCACCAGGCACAGCACCTTTCAACTGCTCCTATCACATGTTTAAATTAGGAGAACTTAAAAACTTCCCACAATGCCTTCTAACCTCAAAATGGGTGTTTTTTCTTCTTCAGATATGACAGTTACCACAGAGATCATCCATAGTGGTTTATCTCCTCCAGCATCGATGGGTAGTGGCCTTCATCCACCTACTTTCATATTTTCAGTGTGAATTTGCTCCTTCTGGTCACATCAGTCAAAAAATCATTATGTTACAAGACACTAAGGAAACATCAATTTCAGTTGTGTCTATAGATTCCTGTTAATCTCCCTAAACCTGAACAGAAAGATTTCCTTCAGTGAATGACAGAAGTTGACTTACTATTTATTGAACTTACTACAGAAAAGCAAGACAGCCTTAATGCCCAGAGAGCCCTGCAAAGACTAGCCATGAAGGGCTCGGACTTCTGCAAAACTGTAACTTTAAATCAATACAAAATGTATGAAAAATTCAAGTGCAAACAAAAATCAGTAGGCACACACATGGTTGTCTCCTACAGAATTTCTTCTTCAAATCCACAGGTAAAAGCAGGAACCCTATGGAGACAGGCTGAGAGAGCTGGGGTTGGTTCAGCCTTGAGAAAGCTCCAGAATGAAATTCCAGCACCTTTCAGAACCTAAAAAGGCTCCAAGAGAGCTAGAGAGAGACTTTGGACAAGGACATGGAATGACAGGACAAGGCGGAACGGTGTCCCACTGACTGAGGGCAGGGTTAGATGGGATATTGGGAAGGAATTGCTCCCTGTGAGGGTAGGGAGGCTCTGGCACAGGATGCCCAGAGCAGCTGTGGCTGCCCCATCTCTGGAAGTGCCCAAGGCCAGGTTGAATGGGGCTTGGAGAAACCTGGTCTAGTGGAAGGTGTCCCTGCCCTTGGCAAAGGGTAGAACAGATGGGCTGTAAGGTCCCTTCCACCCCACACCAGTCTGTGTTTCCATGAACTAGAAGTATGAAGTTACATCAACCTACAAGAAAAAGGGAAAGACCTCCCTCCATGTTCCCTGGGAGAACCTCCAGCCCAGCCAGAGCTCCCAATCTCACTGGCACTGGTGAACCTCATGTAAAACCTGTCTTACCACGGGTCACTGCTTGAGGAGCCCAGGTCTACAACATAGAGTGAGTCACCACACCTTCATGTCTGCACCCATGTTTCAATCCTACCTGCCTCAGGATACTGGAAAATCAGTGGGATTTAGACAGCAGGAATATAGCAAAGGATGTCTCCTTCAGCACCATGTCCTATCTAATGCACACACATCTTGCACTGCAAGCAAGCAAAGCTCAGGCACAGAAGCCACTCTGATGCCTCAACCAGCTTTGATTTGATAACCAATTTTCACATTGTGACTTTTTGTCTTTCAATACCACATGACAAATTCCCATAAGTGCTGAATAGAGAAATTAAGATCCCATTTAAACTCCATCACTTTTAACACACAATATCCTTTTTCATCAGCCTCAGTGAAGATGATTTAGACATATTTATAGCAACATTAACCACATTTCTTCTGTAGGGCAGTATTATTCTCAGAACAGACAACTGAATACCAGTTGCCATGCAAAACTGCCATTAAAACATGCTTCCAAACCTCCAAATTCCTATGTAAATAGAGTCATCATCGAACATCTTTAAAAACATATAAATAATTTGTCCTAATTAATTGATAAGGAAACTGAACCAAGGGGATTAGACGATGAACTGTACTTCCATTTGATTCCTGAAGTCTGTGGTCATCTGTTCTCAAGGGAACAGTAAAGTTGGAGGCTATAAAGTAATTTCAGCTTTTCCAGCTGGATCACACATTCCTGTTTCTACCAGAAATCCAAATCCCCATCCTCTCACATTCAAACATCAAACCTGCGCAGAAATTGTTATTGTACCATTCACATAAGGGAATTCTGCTGGTACTGACATTTGCCTGCTCTCCCAGAAATTCTCATCAGCTCAGGTACTGAGAAAAGCTGGAAATGATCCAGGTTTAACATGCTTTCAGTAGCTCGGAGTTTTCCTTGGGCTCACCATATAAATTCAATAAAACAAGTTAACAGACTATCAGCAGTATTCACAAGAAAATTAAAATTCCAGCAATATTAGCATGGATGTTGCAGAAAAAATGTGCATAGGCGGGAAGTCAAGTCCTGGTTTTGACTTTGAACCACATCAACACCTCCTCAAAATGATTCATCCTCCAGAAGCTGAACAAGGGTATACTTAAACACCCATTACTATTCCCAAAATGAAAACCAGTGACTTTAGAGTCCCTGCAACCTGTGCTTGTGAGAAAGACACCGACTGACCCAAATTTACAGAGCTGCCTGTTATGTGTTTCAATGTAATAAATCAATCCCTTAACAAAAGTGCACTAACACAATGTCAAACAAGCAGGCAGCAACTATAAATAAATGCAGATGGAAATAGAGTGTATCTTGAACAACAACAAATTTCAACTTTTTCAACAAAACTAAAAGCAACTCACCCTACAAGTCTGCCTGTTCCTGATGACCCCTTGAAAAAAAATAAAATCACCAGTGACCTCAAAACTAATTATTTCCCACTACATTATTTGGAATGCAATAGTTTGCTTCCAGCAAGCCAGCAACTTCAATGTATGCTCACAATTTGGATACAGTAGTATACTTTCTTCTAGCAGCATAAAAATCCTTAATAGAAATAACGCTGGAGTTTTCCCTGTTTGTGTTTTTTTTTCTTGTTGCACTGGCCTGTCCAGTCAGCACTTCAGTTCCACACTACTCTGCAACTCAGGTCTTGCAAAGGCTGGAAATCTTTGTGGCATCACCTTTGCTGATTTCACACAAGATCAAAGCACGTAGCAGGCAGACACTAGAGATCTAAGCTCTGAAATCACTATAAAACTCAAGTGACACTCTCCACTCTGGATTAATGGGAGATCGACTGTGTAAGTTAATCATTAAACAGCCAGGTGCACAACTCCAGCAGGAAACATGCTGCACATTGTTGCAAAAAACCTTCACAAAACCACCTTGAAAAGTTTATTTTACAGGAACTCAAACACATTCTTGATCGTAACAAGCAATGAAATCTAGAAGCTGTGCTCAGGGTAAACCTGAATCATAGATTTTCCCTAGATAGGGCTATTACATTCAAAATATCTGGGAGCAGTGCCATGACACCAACATGTGGAAAATGACCAAACTGTGGAAGGAAAGTGATTATGACACAAACACAAAGAAACTGAGGGAAAAAAACCACTAAACCCACTCAATACACAGCTAATCCACTGCAGGAGTAATCTTTTTCATTACACTGACTGAAAACCAGCAGGGATGAAAACTAAACAGCTTTTAATCACGAAGTAATTGAAGACATAGTTATTCCTTCCCTTTACCATGAAATAATATTAAACCCAACCTAAATTTTCTGAATGTAAAAATAGCTCTCACTTTCTGTATCTGAGTTTATAAAAGGAGTTTACAAAAAATGCTAATTCATCTGTGCCAAGCTTCTTATCCTTTGAGTAGACAAGCACCACCTTGGAGACGGATATTAAATTTTCAAGCAATACAAACACTAATAAGAAAGTCTTCCAAAGAGTGTTTTCCTAGCATAGCTTTCCTTATTTTGTTTCCTTTCAGCCTACAGAAACTAGCAAGAAAAAAAAGAAGGTTTCTGAACATCAGAAAACAGAGGACAAAGGCAAATAATAGAAAATCTGGGATTTTCACAGCTGTATCTGTACATCCTGCCTAAGTCTCTATGTAAAGCTGAGCAGCACTATCTAATGGTAAAGGTCATTACGGATAATTTTCACCCCAAACAGGATGTGTAACACCCTGTACCTACACGAAGCAACAACCCCCTATTTAAATTTTTGCGACACGCACTGAGCACACCCGAGATGAGTTTGTGTACAGCAATGCTTTTACTTCTGCAGCTATGAGCCCAGCAGGCATGGCAGGGAATAAAAGGTAGTTTACACATTGGAAAACCCTTGGTTGGAATGCCCAGACCACCCCTGTCAGCGTGCTGTCCCCTAAACCAACTTAATTCCACTTCTGCATTTTCAGGGAACTGAAAATTCTGAATCTGGTGATACTACAGGAGACTTATTTTACCAAATTAAGCCATAACCAGGACCAGGAATGTTATCCAGATCCTGGGGTGTCCAAGCAGTACTTCTCACAATCTGCTCTGGAGATCAGCTGCCCCTCTTTAGCAGGAATATTGCTCAGTTTGTAAGTAAAGCATTTAAATTCTTCTTCATCGTGCAAGATGCACTAAGATGCTTATTATCAGCCCAAAACACAGAGTCCATTTTCTTTAAATTATTCTTCAAATCCCCCACTATGCCAATGTCCCAAATGTAGGTTATCAGATTGCTACATGAAGCTTGTTCGTGTGCAATTAAGGGCTCTTAACAACCCTAATGATGTCACAACTCTGCAGTAAGGACAGAGCCCTTACATTCTGAATATCCCAAGCATTTCACATTCCTCAAGTCCAAACTGTGCCCAGAATTATCTGTATGCAGCACACATCCACCAAAACCTTGGCAAGCAACCTGCCTCTCCATCAAATAAATATTTATTTTAAGCAAAGGGAGGAAAAGTGACAGTCTCAAGTAGATCTAAAGGAACTTCTGCAAGGATCAGCCATAAACAAAGCAAGGGAACAAAAGCAGGAAACAAAAAGCAAACATCATTACTGCTTCAGTGTTTCGGTGACTAGACGAGTATTTCATTCAAAGCCATGCACAAAAGCAAATTATCATCTCTGTTCACTGCTGTAAAATTGATTACCAAATATTCCAGCCCCACTTCCAAGATGCTGCAGTGGTTTAACGGGCAGATGTGAGCACGTGGCTGTGCAAGAACAAAGCACTGGCACAAAACTGCTGTAGTCCTTCTTACAGTGAATTCCAGTTTGGAGCAACTCCCTCCTCCCCCAAAACTACTTCACTTACAAAATCACATCATTCTCAACCCCATCTTCTGCCTGCTTTACTCTGTTTTTTCCCTATGCTTTAGAAGATGTGATTTAAAAGCTCCTACTTGCTGGGAATATTTTGAGTGCAGGAAAAAAAGCAAAGCTGATCAAGAAGGTAATTCCAAGTGCTGCACTTAGAACTTCAAATTGGAAAAAAATTCTTCACGGAAACTGTTCAAGAAAAGAGCACTCAAGGGTATCCAAAATTAATACAGTAAGACAACAGCTTGGTCAGCAGCAGCATTATCTAAATATAGGATTTTCAGCATGGATTTCATAGACATGTTAGGCGCAGGAAGCTCAGGGTTTGAAATTTGATTGCTCACAAAAGCTTCAGAGGAACAAGCCAGGAAAGTCAAATTCATCACATGCATTCCAAATATTATTTAAATTTATCAGGACACATGATAAAAGGATTGCTGGTCCTAGATTTTTTTTTTTTTTTAATTAAAGAAAGCAAGTCTTTTCTGTGAAAACAGTGCTAACCTCAGTCGTTTTTTGGTATTTCAATGTAAGTTACTTACATTAAATGTAAACTGATGAAGATGTTAACAAACACCTGGTTGGACCTGAGCTGATTTTATTAGTTGCCAAGAGAGGCTGTGGCTGCCCCACTCCTGGAAGTGTTCAAGATCAGGCTGGAGAGGGTTTGGAACAACCTGGTCTAGCAGAAGGTGTCCCTGCCCATGGCAGGGGGTTAGAATGAGAAGAGCTTTAAGGTTCCTTCCAACCCAAACCATTCTGTGATTATTTTGCATCCATAACAAAAGGAACAACTGAGACTGAAATACTGGAAAAATCTAGAGCAGTGTCAGACAACTGCTAAGGGACTCAGGTATTCCCTGATACTTACAGAAACAGAGAAACAAGACAGAAATGGTGACTGTGGCAGATAAGGAGGTGTTTGTAAGTCGAAGTCAGTGATACGTCCCTGGATTTGGCAGGCAGAGGAACGTTATCCTTTATCTGCTCTGTTCCAGGAGGTCTCAATGCTCAGATGTGCTCAGCAGGAAGACAGGAACAGGACAGGACTTACTCCTCTCTCACACAGGCTAAAACCATGAAGTGTTCAGTAATTCCAACAACTAAAGCTCCAATAGGGAAGGCACCGGATGTATGTGAAGCAGAGCTGTTCTGTCTGACTGCTCTGAATTTTCCACTACTGCCTCCTTACTATAAAGCAGACTGAAAATAAGCAGTGAGCTTACTGCAAACATTAACAAAACCTCCCGCAAGTCAAATATTTATGCTGGTCATTTAGTGCACAGCAAAACCTGCAGAACAACTCAGATATTTCAAAAATACTGAATTATTTCACAGATGAAGTTCTGTTCTTAAAACAGCCCTAGCAAAATATCAGATCATCCAATAAAACAGTGAGACGAGCAATAACACAGAATTCAGATTAAATATTAGCCATGAACAGATCATTTAAATAGAATCATGGAATGGTTTGGGTGGGAAAGGACCTTAAAGACCGTCTAGTTCCAGATTCCTGCTATGGGCAGGGACACCTCCCCCTAGACCAGGTTGCTCCAAGCCACAAAACTTATAATATTTATATATTATATACACATATGGGTAGACAGAAATACAGATATGCATGCATAAAGGTAACTACACATACCTTCAAGAACCAGATAAAAGCCTATATTTGTTCTTTTTTCTCAGCGTATTCATTAAAATTGATGATGTTTAAGTATTTCCTGCTTGAATAGCTTATTCTTTTTTACCAGTGCACAGTGTTTGAGCAAGCCTTTCATTAAGCAGCATAGAAGAGAAAATCATTTTAAAGCACAACAATATCCTAATGAAAAGGGAGAAACAGAATGGGGATCAGGCACGAATGCAGCCCCCTGATCTAATTTGAGCACTTAAACTGATTTGATTCAAATTGCCAACATCCTTGGATCTATTAAGCAGCTTCCTGACCTTCCTAAATCTTTAAACTGCCTCAGGTAGCTTTTAAAAGACAATAGCTTGTATAGAAGGTTTTGACCAAAAGTTCCTGTTTATTTAACAAAGAGAATTGTGATAGTTCTTTTCTGGCTCACAACTCTTTCAGGTTGGGATTTACGCAATCTAAAGATGAAATTCCTCTTCACTGTAATATTCTTTGACCAATGATGCTCTATAACCACCAAGTCCTTCATAACATTTAATCAGCAACACATAACTGCTCCCATTATATTAATGAAAAGGGAGTTTAAAGGATACACTCTAATCTTTTTTTTTACTCTTCAACTGTCAGGTTGCATGCATTAAGCAGGTTGCAATCCTGCTTAGCATTTGCCATCTCCCACCACAAAAAAAGTATTACCATGAAAGGAACACCAGTGCCTTTACACACAAAATCCATATTCCTGGAATCATCTGGTATTTCGTTATATAGTCAAAATATTATTTTCAGCTACAGTCATACATCAAACTGCCCATCAGTGAGCCTACACACACAATCCACATACACTGACTGTTCAAGAAGTCAATCATTATCCTGAATTTGTTCATCTAACCCTTTACAATCTCAGGACAATAAATCTATGTGAACCAGAGGTCATTTCTTACCCTGTGCTTTACCCGCCTTGTCTGGTGAGGAGCAGCTGAGGGAGCTGGGGGGGATCAGCCTGGAAGAACAGAGGCTCAGGGGGTTAGAACGAGAAGAGCTCCTTCTCATCCCTCGCTCTCTAAAACTCCCTGACAGGCGGGTGCAGGCAGGGGGAGTCGGGCTCTACTCCAAGGGAACAGGGGACAGGACCAAGAGGAAATGGCCTCAAGTTGCACCTGTGGCAGAGGATTAGACTGGATATTGGGGAAAATTTCTTCATGGAAAGGGTGGTCAGGCACTGGAACAGGCTGCCCAGGAAAATGGCTGAGTTCCCATCCCTGGAAGTGTTCAAAAACCATGTGGATGTGGTTAGTGGTGGTCTTGGCAGTGCTGGGGGAGTGGTTGGACTCAATGATCTTAGAGGGCTTTTCCAACCTTAATTCCATCTGCTAATTAGGCAGCTGGCTGACACAACTCAGTTTAGGCAGGACAAGAGGTTGTGTCACCGAGCTGCAGATAGTGTTTTGAAGAGGCTGTTAACCAAATGTGCAGCACCTTTTTGATTGTACAATACTCAATGCTGCCAATTTCACTCTCAAGTTTGGAGCTCCCAAGCTCCCACTGCTCCAAATGTTAACTCAGGATGCTGCTGCAGCTCTGTGACTGGGGAATTTCTCATCCCTCCCAGCAGTAGCTCCTCTCCTGCCATACCATGGCAGCTCGAAGCCCACAGCAGCCTCCAGCCAGCCGAGAGCCCACTGAAGGTCTGTACTGAAACAGAAGACAAGCACATCAGGCACATTCTGTGTTTTCTATTTCAGCTTCCGTTAACACCAAGGTGTTTATCTTTGAACAACTAAAGTGGCTGGTTCCACATCTTAGAAAAAAAGTCACCTGAAGTCCTTCCTAAACCAGCCTTCTACCTCTAAAGAGCACTACTGATCTGGGGTATGTTACTTAAACATCTAACTGCAGTCTAAAACAGACTCAAAACATTTCTCAGTGAAAAAGGGAAACAGAATATTAGCAGACTGCAACTCAATGCTACGATGTTCATCCTTCACTGTGAACGCAAGATGTGAGAGATCAGTAGGTTAGTGAAGCACAAGGTGTATCTTCACAATGTAAACGAAAATAGTCAAGGCCACAAATACAGTCATCATATACTTCTAGATAAGATAGGATGATTAACATGCCACATTTAATTACATCTCTCAGTCCAGCAGATAAGCACATGGAATACGCCACACTTAGAAAATAATTTTCACCTGCCCTTCTACTTCCCATTTGTACCTACAGCATCTAATAACACATCAAGTCCTTTAAAGCCAAACCCTTGACAACCAAGAACCAAAAAAAAACCTCCTGCAGAGCCATTTCTGACAGGAGACAAACTCAAAGCATGTGAAAGAAGATACATGACTGCAAAACTCTGAACATTGCTTGTTTGCACTTCTCAGAGCTCCAAGTTTAAAAACATTACTAGAAACTTCAAATCCTTAATAAACTAATAAACAGAAAAATCACCTATAAAGAAAAACATATACTGTATTTTCAGGCAAAATTTTAAGACTAGAATTACATGTGAGAAAGAAACAAGAAGTTTTATCAAAACAGGTAAGAGGATAAAAAACTGAAGTTCTATTAGCAGTGAATATATACCAACTCTTTTTTTCACTTGGCATCACCATTTGGAAAAGGAGCTTCTCAAATCCAGTCCCCTTAAAACGACAAAAGACCTAAGTTTCTCTAAGAAAGTAACAGGTATGAGGCTATTCCATTAAGCTTTCTCCCGGCTAAAAGAAAATTCTTATCATGACAGTGGCAAAAAGACATGAAAAAGGCAGGTTTGGACTTCCAGGGCTTGTCTAGCCTGAAATCGTTTCCACACACAACCCGTTGCAAACTGTCTGCAACACACACACATCTACAGACTGTCAATAAATAGGAATAAAAAAAATTGAAGTCTTTTTCTTCCATGACTTCAGGTTATACAGACAGTTACCCTTCTCCCAAATCCACAGGGAATGTCATCGAAGGGTGCTTGGCACTTTCAGTAGCTCCCCAAGAAAGCAGTCACTGCCTAAGATAATCACCCTTTTCTCATTTCCTTCTTTTCCAGGAATCAGCCCTTCCCAGGGAATTCACCTAATGCATGCAGACACACACGCTGGCTGTCTCACTGCAACAGCTGACGAATCCAAGGCAGGTAACCATCTTACAGAAACCCTTGCCATAACAGAGAAGCCAGGGAGCATTCCCAGCCTATTCCCATGATGATTTCCATTTTCTCATCCTGTGGGATAGACTTCAGATACACAACACAACCAAGAAACCCAATACTAAAAGAACTGGCCCCAGCACTGCAGAAATGCACTTTCCATCATCATATAGCCCAAAAATCACTGTCCTGTGCAGACACCCCTCATTCTCACGCACGCAAGTTTGCACATGGCCTGGACCAGCACAGAGCCAGGGAGGTTCCATCCCCCTGCCCAGAGCCCCCCCTTTAGCCCTTTATTCCTCAAAAAAAAAAATTACTCTGAAGCAGCAGGACTCTCCCAAGACCTACTAAAACTTAAACCCAATGTTTTCCTGGCTCAGCAATCCATCACATCCAGACCCCCACTGATCCAGTGCCCTACAACCATATCCCTGCTCCTACGCAGCCCCTGAGAATCACAACTGATCGCCAGCGACCCCTCTGCAACCCCAGCCAACCAACACCAAAAATTCAACCCCCTCAGAGGTGCCTTTCTGCATTACAAATATCCTGTAGTCACCAACTGGGGCACTCAACACCCACATCCCATTGCTCTCAGACCTCCCCCAGGAAGCCCCAACCACTCACCTCCTCTGTGGACCTCCAGATCTAGCCTTCTACACTGTCACCCCATCACCCCATGCTGCCGTCACCTCTCAAGCCTGTCTCCGCACATCCACCTCTCCCTCTGCATCCAAATCCCTTTTGTCTCCCTGCATGGCTCCTACCCATCCCTTTACATCCACATCCCACCTCACATTCTCATTGCCCTCAGACTCAGCCAGGGCCCCAGCCCCCATGTCCCTTCAACATGCTCCTATCCTGCTCTAACACCTGCATCCTTACCGTCACCTGGAGCTGTCCCTCGCCTTTATCATCACCTGAGTGTCCCTCACCGTCCCCTTGACCTGCCGCTCACCTTTACTGTCACCTTTATCTGCCGCTCACCTTTAACCTCACCTGGTCCCGCCCCTCACCTTTACTGTCACCCGGTTCTTCCCCTCGCACCACGACCCTACTGCCCCCACTCATCCCTGGACCCCCCTCAGCTTCCCACCCCGTCTGAGTGCCCAAACCTGCTTCTCGTACCCACCTCCCCATTTCCCTCAAGTGCTCCTTTGGGCAACCTGACCCGGGCCACCGACTCACTGCTGTGTCCCCTCCTTTCTCCCTTGCCCAGTCCCTCACCCCCATCCCTGGTGTGGCTGCCATATACTCCCCTCCGTACCCCAAACCAGCCCGACCCCCATACTGAGAACCAACTC
>VZTI01000768.1:760885-816182 GCA_013397865.1 Struthidea cinerea | reverse complement strand
AGATTGTGAGCCCTCTCTACCTTTGCTGCTTTAAAAATAAATATAAAAGATCTGATCAGCAAAAACTTTGCCCTATTTCTTTCTTATAGATGTCATTTCAAAAGTTCATGCTTTTGCAAAAAGAAAGAGTCACCTTTAAATATTTAGTCATAAAGTCAGTCATAAAAACTTGAAGTATTATTCTTATTCCAATGGATAATGCCGGCCAAAGATGGCTCTTACTGTTTTTACTGGTCAAATGAAACCTCTGTTCTCTGGGAACCTTTGATCTGAAAATAATGCTTGATGGATTGCTAGAGATAGGTGAGAAAATGTGGTATCAGCTATGGCCTTGGTGTACCCAGGACTCCTCTTGACTCCAAAAATGGGATTTTTGCTTTGAAAAATCAATATTAGGACAGGTATTTGTGCTGTTAATGGAGCTCAGTAGGGAATAGTTACTGTTGTCAGCTGTGCTGAAGTGTGAGATGCTGCAAAAACCTTTGTCCACCTTCATAGGAATGAAAGTAGGGCTAGTAGATTGTGGGATTCTGTAGGAACTGGCAAGGTGGTTGCTTCAATAACTGTAGTAGGACTAGCCTTTGTGTTTGTTAGCACACGATATTATCCTTAAAAGCCACCCTTCACAGCAGGGTCTCACACACAACCTGTGCCAAGTATTCAGAGGTTGCTCCTCTATATTTTCATTGTTACACCTTCAGAGACTGTCAGTGCTCATCAGAAGGTCTTGGTATTTAGCTAGGTGAATATTCTTCATGGCAGTCCTTCCTATTTCTTTGTTGATAAAGGGTGATAGGATGGATGAGGTTTGACTGGATCATTGGTGATTGTGATTCTGAAGTCCAACCACCTTAGCTCAAAGTAGTGAAAATTGATACAGGTGTCTGGCTGCTCAGGATCTTATCAAACTGGGTTTTCAATATCTCCAGGGATGGAGACTCCTCAGCCACTCTGGCACTTGAGGCAATTTTCTGTGCTCTGAGACCCACGGCTCCTGGAGGCTGCTCTTGCTGGTAACAACAGGAACAAAGGTGGCAGTGAGTATCTTGGCCTTTTCTGTATCTTCTCTCAGCAGATCCCCTGCTAATTCAGTCATGAAGCCCTAGTTTTCCTGTTGATGATGTTTTTGCAAAAGCCCATGAACCATTCTAGAATGTTGCTGATCCTCCTTCTTGTTTTGATCTTTCTTATTGGGATCTTGTCATCTCCTTTGTCATGGTCATTGCAGGTGTGTCTGCCCTGACCTTGATTGACATCACTGGCCAGTTTTTCCATGTTTGTAATTACGATATTTGGCAGAGGGCCTACCTTTGGCTCCTCAGTCACCTGTTTCAGGAAGTGATAATCAATGCACTCCAAAAACCACTTTGGTTGCTTGTTCCGTCTTTTGTTGCCTTTCCAAGAGATAAGAGGGTAGTTCATGTTCCGTGTGAGGACTAGGTGCCTGTAAATGCGAGGCTTCTTCAGCTGTATGAAGAGGGCTTCCTGTGTTTTGTCTTGGTCAGGTGGTGAGTAGCAAACACCTGCCATAATGTCACCCATGTTGTTCTGCCATCTCATCTGCGACCCATAAGCTCCCAGCTGTCTCATCGTCCACATGAGCTGAGCTCCATGTGTCCCTGCTGCTCTCCCAAATAAAGGATGGCTTTCCTCCCTTGCAATCCTTAAAGAGCCCATATCCAGCCATAGCAGTAGTCTGGTCTCCAAAAATTAAGTGTTTATGCTTCCTTGGCCCTTCCCTGTTGTCCTTTCATCCTCCAAAGGCACTGTTCTTTATTAGCTTTGTTGGACACTTGTGTGTCTTTTTAGAGTGGTGAGAGGCCGTTGCCGCAGCTGATTTCACCTGTCCTGGTCTGTTATTTAATGATCATGCAAGTGAGGAGAGGGGGGCACAGAAGTCTCTGGTTGCCTTACGTTATTATTGTGTATTAAAATGATTCTTAAAATTAAATTGCTGAACAGCCTGTTCAATTTTATTCCTTTTGCCATTCATGTCTGAATAGTCATTTCCTCACAACTGTGTGCATTGAAAGCTCTTGGCCACTACTTAAAGCTTTATTTAAGTTTGGGCTTTCCCCACTCCCCTTGCTTTGGAGGGTTATAGTGAGCTCTTGCTATTATCATATCTGGTTCTTCTCCCTTTAGGCTTCTTAAAATATACTGTATATAGTTCTGTATATGCTCTACTACAGTCTGGATTTCAGAACAAAATATTTGTATTTGTGTTATAAAAGGCAATTCTTCCCTCCCATCTTTTCCTTGCATGTCATTCGTGGACAAGCCCATACTTGGATAGCAGTACTTCAAAACTAGTTTTAAACTGGCAGAGTAAAACTTGATGGGATATCTCCCATGACTGAACATTTCACCGAGACAGTGTTTGTTTTTTCCTCAGATGAGTATTTAATTTTGTCTCTGGTTGAAATCCATGGGCACAATTTGGGTAAGCTAACAGCATGCTCTTTTAACTTTTAGTGGTTTTGCGTCTTAATGCTATATTGGTCTTTTGTGTCAGAATAAGCTGCTCCAAGGGACAGTTGTTTTTAAGTGGTTTCTCAAAACTGAAGAGAAATCAGAAATTAATTTCAGAAGCCACTCTGCGTCTTCTGTGTTCAAGTCCTACTGCTGATGACCTCCCTCTGTCTGAGATTGGGCAGAATGCTGGGCTGGGGAGTCCGTCTTAGGTTCCATGCTGAGGCAGCAGGCTCATTGTCTTGCAGTTGCCATGGTGGGGGAGGACTGAAAGGTTTTCCATCCGCCTTTATTTCAGTGACCTTTTCCACGTTGGGAATAGCAGTTGACTAGGAAAAACCTAAACAGTTGTTTCTCTTCAGTCCGTACAGTTTCCTCTTGAGTTTTGTAAGCTGAAAAATAAATTGAAATTGAGGAGGTAATATTTTTTGTTTTCAGAATGCCATTTCTGCAAATCTTTGACTTACTGAGCTTCCTACGCAGTACATAGTTGGAATTTATTTAACTGCTGTATGTGAAAACTCCTGTGTTTAAATGCTTCCAGCAGCGTGCATAAGTGAGGTACAATAAAAGTTCAAAGTAATGTCAGCATGTAAAATGTTAACAAGTAAAAGCATGATAAGATTCTTTAAATATTCACAGAGACTTAATTTTCATCATCTGCTTAATGCGGTGACTGGAGTATTCACAAACTGTGTTTGCTTACTCTTTCAGGCTGAAGGTTTTGAAGCAGATGTTGGAAGATGTTAGCTGTGGATACTGGGGTTGTGGAGGAGTGGTTATCAGAGTTCAAGGTAATACACTCTTGGGTATTTAGCCAGAAGTGTTTGTATCACTGCTAGTGAAGTACGCAGGAGTGCTTGCATCCTGTAGAAAATGAAAAATAGTAACCTTGGGTCTTGCTGAGATCGTGTGACAAATACAAATGTCGGCTTGAAAGGATTTTTTTCCTTGCCTCTTTGGGGTGACATATTTCCTGACAGAGAGCAGTGAAACTGTATATCATAGGTGAATGCTTTTATTGGTTTGAGTACCAGACTTGGCTGTAGGTTTTACTCCTGGTCTGCTTAGATACACTAGAAATACGTTTTCCTGTCTGTAGAGTGGAGTCCTTTGAAGGACTGAAGTTAAAAAGTACTGTAAGACTTATGTACATTTAAATGTACATCTTCTAAAGAGTTGTTTAAAATACTAGATTTTTACCTTCTTAGGTACTGGCAGAAAATACGCTTAGTGTTAGAGAAGAGCTGGAATTTGCATCAACTGGAATTTGTTTTTTTCCAGAGTAATACTGTATCTGGTAATAATGTTCACTACCTGTGTACAGTTGGTTTTGAGAACTCCTTGAAGTATGGGTCTGAAAACTGTAAAAGTTTCACAGGATTGACATCTCACAGTGAAATTTTCAGTGGGGGTTGCATTTTTGTAACTTGTTTTTTATCAATTTCCCATCTGCTGTCATTACATTCTGTATGAAACTGCAAAATGATAGGATGCAGTGTGTCTTCTGGCAATGGTCTGAAAATGTGAGGATTTCTTTATGAAACAAGGTTTAGTTTGTAGTAAACTCTGGTAAATAGTAACTTGTAACTTGTGATGGAATATAGTTGTTGAAATAGCTGTCATATTTTAATGATAGAAATTGCTTATAGTATTTTTATTTCAGACACTGCCGGAAGCATCCATATCCAGCTATGCTACCAGCTTGAAAGACAAGACTGCTTTGATTTCATCTCTTTACAAAGTAATTCAGGAGCCGCAGAGTGAAGTGAGTATTTTGGATCTCTCACCCAAAATGTCTGACACAGCACTAGCAGAATGAAACCAAGACCTTGCATGCTAGTTAATTGATGAAGAGTCACCTTCAAAAAGTTTGTTCTTAGCAATGACATACTATCATGAGAAAAAAAGTTGGAAGTTTTGTAACCTACTGATCATAGGTCCCATTCATGGGCTTCAGGACTTGGATATAGAATTGAGAAATACATTAAGGAATTGAAAAGATGTTTGTGTCTGACAGAATTCTTTCTGTAATTATCACTTGAATGTGGATCTCTAGGTGTCAGAAGCTTGTCTATTACAATGGAAGAGAAAAAAGTTAGATAGGTTAGCCATCCTTTTTAAATTGTTCCTTAGGTTTTAGGTTTTTTGTTGTTTGAAATACATACGATATAAAGGCATGGATTTATACAGTGGATGTACCCTTACTGAAATGATGGCAAAATATGAAAAAAATTGTGGGGAGAGGGGGCAGCTTTTTTCAGTACCTGTACCCAGAAGGTTCCATATCCCATGACTGCCCTTGTTTTCAAGTGTCCAGGTGTGTTCAGAACATCCTGAACTGGGTTTAGTTGTGTGTCGTTAACTGCTTTCTACCATCCAGAAATCCTTTTGTGCATTATTTTAAAATTGCACCAAATCCTTGATTCCTCTTCTGAAAATACCCAAGGCATCTTTCCAAAGTTTGAGATTATGCCAGTACTAAAGGTCAGAGGATAAAATGCTTTCAGTGTACATGCTTTTAGAGAGAATGCTGATAGTGAAACTCCCAGGTTGTTCAGCAAAGAACAAATGTAATTTTGATTTGCTGCTCAGAAAGGCATTCTGAGTCATTCCAACTACTGAGTCAAGCCTGTCTGGTCTTCCGAATGTGTATCAAAATGTAAATTAATCAGATGAGTCTCCCTGTTGATAGCCTAATTAATACTTTCATATGTTCTTTGGTTTCTTACTAGTTCTGGCTATCACTAGGTTTCTCAGGGGCCTTAGCAGCAGGATTCTGCTGCTAATTCTGCTTGAAAGGGTTGTTGGGATAATTCCAGGAGCAAGGTATTGAAGATTTCCCTGTTAGTGAGACTTTGAATTGAAATGAAAAGCCAGTGCTGACACTGAGTGTTGTGCTGTCTTGGGAAAAAGTCCTAAAATCTTTCTTGGACAGTTCCCCAAGTAGCTGTTGTTCTGTGAAAGAGGCTACTTGGAGCTTTCCACATTGTGAAAATAATTACAAACTGGCAGTTAAAAAGAAGAGTAATATCTTTTAACTGCTCTTTGAGATCTGTTTGCTGCGTTGTGTAATGTCAGCTTGCAGTACTGTGTAGGGTATGCGCTGTCCTCTTATCTCATAGGTGTGCTGCAAAGGGGAAGGGTTAATGCCTCAACACTACAAATACTGCTGGGTTTAAAAATAGCCGAACAACCCCATTTGTACACCTTTGAATATATGTACTTATAATAATTATCAGTACTGTAAAACTGTGATTCATCTTGTTTTGCGGGATGGATGCGTTCTTTTTTTAAAGCATTTGAAAAGTAATCGTGTATTTGCATCTGTAACTGCATTTTCCTGCTGGTTTGTATTTTCTTTTCATATGGGTTGTTTTGGCTTGCTTGTCCAAAAAATTAAATTACCCATTTGTAAGATAAATGAACTACTTGTTTAACATCCACTTCATAGTAGCTGTGTTAGTAAGGACTATGTTAGTTACTTTTGAGGTTCCTGGGCCACTACTAGGTGAAAAGTGTAGTTCAATGAAAGGAGAGTCTTCAGAAGATGCAAAGATTTAAAGGACTTATAATTGACTAAAGACTCCCAACAGTAAAAAATAATTAAATAAATATGTGACAGGTTTTTCTTCAAACATTGAAGATTTTTTGCTTTTTGCGTAGAACACTCTTGCTGTCTTTTTAGATAGGAGCCATGCAGGCATTTGCATTAGGAAACAGCAAGCACTTGGGGTGTCTAACACACTTGGGTGCAGCTTAAAAGGAAGAGGGCTGAAATTGCTTGGACATTCTTCTGTTCCAGCATTAAAAAATGTCTCAGATACCTTTTAGAACTTTTCAGTTCAAAATGGTATCTTGAAACAGCAACAGTCATTAGTGTGTTTTGATATTAGGTTGTAGCATGTGGTGGCATTTTGAGGAAGAAAATGTGGTTTTGTACTGATTACGCATGTAAATGTGCTGCTACAAAGCTGTCTCAAGTGAGATAACGATGTAAACATGGATACCTGTCACAGCTATTTATGTGCCTTTTAAAGTTCAAGCATATCATTCAGAACTGATACTTCATTATGGGAAGGATGCAAATTGTGTGGAAAATGTAAGCTGAAGATGGAGTGCAGTTCTGCTGGTGAAGTTTTCTAGAAGGATCTTTGCTGTACTGCTCTTAAAACTGGTGACTAGTTTAGCTCAGCGTGGCTTTTTTGCCTTTACTGTAGATTTTTCAGAGACGGTTTTTCTGAAGTGAAGCTGTATCTCTTAGAAGCTAAAAGTTCCTCTTTTTTTAGAATGGATCAGGTTGTCCCAGATTGCTTCTTTAAAAAGAACTCAAATCTGCTAAGATCTTTCTGTTTCAGAAGTAACTTTGGGAGGTAAGAAGTGTTGACTTGACTTTTTTTTTTGTGTGTTCAGGAGGAAAAGCTTAAGAAAGCAAGCAGATATTTTTCTAGCACAGTCTCCTGGTGATTTTGCCTCCTTTGCTTCAATAAAGGGATGAATATAGGATTGGCTTCCTTATTTTTCTGAAAACGTACTATACTAAAACTAAGGTTGTGACCTAGACAAATAGCAGAACTGAGTTTAGTAGTTCAGCTGGCTTTGAAAGTCCCTGCTGTTTTTGACAATATTTTCTAACTGGAGAAAATTAGGGAATCTCCTAATTTCCACACATTGACATGTGGTGGTTAACACAGTGTTTCATCCTTATAGCAGAGGTACGTGGTAGCACAAGAAGGCACATTAACTCTAGGGACACAGTGCAGTCTGATAGCATCATCGTTCTAAAATATTTTTTTAACGTGATCTAGCTCAGTGCATTACTTCCAGTTCAGTGTTTTACATCCATTTGTATCAGCTTAACAAATTTGATTCCAAAATTACTCTTGAGACTTTCCATTTCTGTCTCAAATGTACAAATACATTGAAGCTTTTAGAAGATTGTAATGAGAGTGGGAAAATAAACTAATTCTGTTGTGTAGTTTTTGTAATACTTGGAATTTAAGTGTTATACAGCTCTTGTCACTAAGTGGGTAAAGCTTCTAGCAGTTTTTGTGTATGCTGTTGGAGTTGTAGTATAACAAGACCTTTGCTCAGGTACTTTTCCTTATATTAGAGAAATTGACAACATGGTATGAGGTATGTGATAACTGTCCTCTATTTGTGCCTTTGAGGCTGGAGGAAGTGAGTCAAAAATGAGGCAAAGGAGCCACTGGAATTTTTTATTCACGTGGGATGAATGGCTCTACGTTTATCATCCAAAGGTACATTATGGGCATGAAGGTGTGTAAGGTGACTTGAGCAGTTACTGTATCGGTCATTCCCTAATAACTAAAATATCAATTTTACCAGTTTACAGTTTTGGCTAAAGGATTGATCCAGACAAAGTTGCAGATTTCTGTAATGTTTTATTCATTCACAATTGTAACTTGTATTTCAGCTTCTGGAGCCAGTTTGCCATCAGCTCTTTGAGTTCTATCGCAGTGGTGAGGAGCAATTGCTACGGTTTACACTGCAGTTTCTGCCAGAATTGATGTGGTGCTATCTTGCTGTCTCAGCCAGCAGAGATTTGCAGAGCAGTGGATGCATAGAGGCTCTTCTCCTAGGAGTTTATAACTTGGTTTGTATTTCAAGATTTTGTTTCAGAATTGAAATGAAGTGATTATTTCAGTCTCAACTCTTCAAATTGGTGTCCGTCAGAAATCTACAACATGAACTTTCATTCTTTGGTCAATATTTTCTCTGCTTCTTCTGTGGTTCTTAAATTTTTTATTACTTATTTCTTGGTATGGTGATTAAACTCACATTCTGCTTGAGAACTTTTTGAGGCACTGCTTTTGAAATTGTTGCCCATATTTTCTGGGGTATTTTGACTTTCTAGACTAAAACCGCAAAAAAATTTGCATTCAACTAATACTTGACTGCTGAACAGATAGTTTAGCTTTGAGAAATTAAAGGTCTCCATTTTGAAATAACCTTGACATTTTAAAAATATTTGATATGAAAATATCCTGTTTGTTGCTAAATCTATGCTTTGAAGAACAGAATTAATAAGGAACCATTAAAAGCACCATATTTTAGTCTTTTTATGGTTATTTTAAAATACTTAGTGTTTTATTATGTCTGTTGGGATTCTTGTCAGTATAGTTTCTTCTGGTTGTTTTAGGAAGGCTTTTTGTGAAGTGAAATAGTGATGAACTTCAAGTCTCCTCATTCTGAAAATCTGGAGAAGGCAGCTGCTATTGGTCTTCTAGAAGTAATAACAGTGAAATTTTCACCAAGCAAGTGAAAACGTTTTTTTCAGGAGTCTGACTTAAAAGACCTGAGCCCTGTTCCACTCCTCTTGAGGCAGAGTACTGGCTGGGTTTCTGTATGCTTAGTTGTATCTGACAAGAAGAACATTCCTGGAAAGCTTTTGGTCTTATCTTATGCTTTAAGGCAATTCCTTTATATCCATGATGAAGTCATGGAATAATAAAATGGTTCATGGATGTGGCTGTAATCACTTGTTTTTCTCCCAGAAGAGATTACATTTACAGTTAAGCTTGAAACCAGTCTGGTAACATCCTCTCTTAGTTGTGAACAGTTTCTTTCTCAATTAGTAACTTGGCTTTCCATCTCCAG
The DNA here is from genome assembly GCA_013397865.1 of Struthidea cinerea. Taxonomy (NCBI): domain Eukaryota; kingdom Metazoa; phylum Chordata; class Aves; order Passeriformes; family Corcoracidae; genus Struthidea; species Struthidea cinerea. The sequence goes on along the minus strand of VZTI01000768.1, from coordinate 807,089 downwards.
CTGCCTGGGGTCATAAGAATTCCACAGCAAGCTTCTCTAGGAAGCTGTAGATCAGCGTGACTTTTGGGAACTTTTTTTCCCATTCTGCTTTAAGACATAATGAATGCTTCTGGTAAAACAGTGCCACAGTACTCATGCTGACTTCTTCCCTGCTGTTGATGTCGTATAAAATTTATAACTGAAACAATCATGATGGTATTGTTCTTTAGTATACAGGTTGAAAAGGTAGCAGGTGACCTGCTTAGATACTTACTTTCTCTTTAACCAACTACTTTCAAAAACAAGAGGAAATACGAGGGCTAATATAAATAGTAATTCCTATGTAAATATGTACGGTGGCCTCTTGGAAACCTAACATGTTCGGTAATAGTCCTGCTGTTTCTTACTGAAGGAAAACAATAAGTGAAAAATACTGCTTAGACTAATTTTAAATTGGCTACATTGTGAGGGGCATGGAATTATTGTGGCTGAACCTTAAGATCATAAACTGGTTTGTTCTACCTTCAGCTTAGGGACAGTGGTAGTGCATGCAGTGGAAATTTTTCGCTGTCCTAGCTGTAGTTATCAGGGCTTTTTTCAATACACTTCAGATCTTGAAATGCACTCCTGAAACTTAATTACAAATCTGATTAGAATGAAGAATACAAATATTAATATTTTTAGAATTTAGAAGTTTGGATGTAGCCATTTTCTTTTCCTTTCTCCTATATATTGAGGAACATGTTTTCCAGTTGATGCAGGAGCAATATTAAAAATTAAAGTATTAGTGGTTTATGTGGAGAGTGGAGGAGCTGTGCAGCTTTTCAGAAGGATCAGCTCTGTGTGCCTTTTTGATCCTTTTCAGTCTTCCTTTGCCACTTCATATTTTATTTTAAGACAGATGTAATAATTACTATGTGAAGTTAGACCTCCAGCCTTCCCAGGCATGAGTGTTATGAGACACTGAAACTTCTCTCTAATTATTGCTTCTGGATATATGAAATCAGCTGCTGAAAATTAGAGAAGAGAAAAGCAAAATCTAGCGTGTGGTGTTTGTTATTGGTCAAGTCTGCTTTGGATCTTTGGAAGTTTTTAATTTGAAATACTCCAGTGCTCTTCTGTGGTGCAAAACTACATCTTGTTTTGCCTTACCTATTAGTCTTCTGTTAACTTACAGGAGCAAGAAAGCTGCCAGCTACTGCTATGGTGGTATCTTTCAGGAAAGTAGCTCCTCTAAAGCTTTGCATCCATGCTTCTTTTAATTCCATAGAGTTTTATCAGACTTGGGCTTTTGCAAATGCTGTGGTCTGCTGCTGTCAAACCATATGAGGCTGCCATAATTCCAGACCTGTAATATTTCCAAAACAAATTACTCGTAGAGTGATTACTTGATGGTTAATAGTTTTCAGAACAGAACTATTGATTGTTAACCTTCACAATTAGTAAATAGTGTATAATTAAAGAAAGATAATGCTGTTTAAACATGATGTTTCCTGTCAGTGTTTTTAATGTGAATTATGTATGCAAATGGATGTGCCCTTGGCTAAGTTATTTGAGGAGTTTCCATAAACAAACAAAACGTGCTGTGATAGAAAGCAAATGGAGAGATAATTTCCAGCTTGCAGCTTGGATTGTTATAGTATCCCTATCAGTCCCTATAATAGCATTTAACATTTTTGGATGTCTGTTTTCTGTAGTACAGTGTAACCATTGGTATCTTCTGTCTTTTTCAGGAGATAGTTGACAAAGAGGGACATAGTAAAGTGCTGAGTTTCACAATTCCATCTTTGTCCAAACCTTCTGTCTATCATGAAGTAAGTAACACCTACAAAGTGGGGTTCCTGATTGAGAAGGGCAGTATGCTTTGGGGGCCTGTTTGTTAAGAACAAAAGTGAAAAGTAGTTTTAACATGTTGTATGATGACATAGGAACATGCTTCTCAGATTTGTGAGTACTGCTAACTGGTCTCTGAGGCCTTTTCAAGATTGAATAGTCATAATTCCAATATCCATGCAGCAGCTATGTCTTTTTTTCTTTTCTGAAGCCGTATACCTTATCTGGTGTAAAATTACTTCTCTAAACAGTCAGATAACCTTAAGCCTGTTGAAAATTTATATATAAATAGGGTGATGCTTATTATTGTCTATTTTCACTTGCATTATAGCAAGATTTGAGGTGGACATGCTCTGAATGACCATTTTTTCCTTTAGCCTTGCAGCATTGGCTCCATGGCTCTCACTGAAGGAGCTTTGTCACAGCATGGTTTGTCCAGGGTTGTGTACAGTGGACCTCATCCTCAGAGGGAGATGCTGACAGCCCAGAACAGGTGAAATCGTGTCATGGGATTTTGTTTGAGAGTCCATAATGGATCTGAGCTTCTAATTTTTAGTGTAGTTGTATACTGAAGGAGAATAGGTGTATGTTGTGTTTTGTCATGTGCTTTTTTGTTTCTAAACACATGTAAATGTAGATGCAGAAAGATCAGGGCATGTTACTACATGTAGAGAGAGAGCTTAGTTGTTGATTTTATTGAAATGCAATGCCAAATCTGTTCAAATAACTCTTAAAAATTTCCATGTAAACTTGTTTTCTTTTAAAGAATAAAATTGGTAATGGAATTCCAATGTTTCTTTCAAATACCAGGTTTGAAGTGCTGACTTTCCTTCTGCTCTGTTACAATGCTGCCTTAAGCTACATGCCTGCAATGTCTCTTCAGTCATTGTGTCAAATTTGTTCAAGGTAATTTCTGTAGGTTGTTTACACTTAAAATGGCATTTCCAGCTTGAAAGGCAATCAGTTTGGACTTTTTCTATAAAAACAAGCTTTGAGTTCCTAAAGGCTGCTTTTAAACTTGACTTCTTTTCCTAAGTGTTTACAGGTGCATTATTTGCTTTTAAAGTATCTCTTATGTAACTTTGGGTTGAGATCTCAAAATGGGGAAACAATGACCTGTCTTACATGCAGGTTAAGCTTCTTCCTTTAGAGGAGAAGTCAAAGGGAACTGTTTGTTTCCAATAACAGTAGCTGTAGTTGCGTTAACTAAAGAAAACCAGAAATGTCTTTAAAATTGTGGTATATTTTGCATTGCAAGTTTGCTAAATAAATTTGGATGCTGTGCAGTTGAAACTTTCTTGTAATTATAGTAGGTGTTGAAACTAAAAATACATCCATTTTTATGGGTACGTTGAGCATTTCCAAAATCAGCTGTTGCTTCAAAAAACCAAAATAACAACGCCAACACCCCGACCTCAAAACAAAACAAGCTCAGCTTTAATTACAATGTCTATTTTTTAATTAATTTCTTTTTTCAAATAAGAGAAACGGGTAGTAAACATGTTTGTCTCTAGATTTTCAAAAGTGGACTGTAGGCCAAGGGAAAAATTAGAAGGCTCTCCTTAACCCAGGAAACCCAAGAGACCTAGAAGTCAACTGCAGCAACTTTTTTCTAGTTGTAGTTTGTAGGCGTCTCTCAAAACTAAAGCATGATAATGGATGCCTGTAAGATTTCCTTCTCTTCAAAGGAGGCAAGAGACTTTGGAGTGTTTGGCAATATTTACAAGAGTCTTTACGATCTTTGTTAGATAAACTGCTCTAAAATACAAGGTAAAAAATATTTAGAAGCTAAGGATTGTGGAAAGGAGGCTGATGTTGCTTATTCTGCTTGATTCGGTTTTGATTGTATTTGGAATAAATAATTTTTAAAGCATCCAAAAAAACCACAAGCAAGTTACCAGTAGATGCAAGCAAGTCTTTCTACTTCAAAATGTTGAATGTTTGGGTACTGAATTACTTAATGCTATACAATTTAACTTCTTTCATAGTCCTTCATTGCTGATTGGATTTGTCATTGATGTTTCTCTGCTTACTGAAAATCTTGCCCTGACAGCATCTTAGAATAGACAGCATGTTAGAATATGGGGAATATGTGTCAGAAGCCCGGAATCTCTTTCCATGTCTTGTTTGGATGTGGTGGAATTTATATTCTGCTATTTAGAGATATAGAATCACTCTGTTAATTGGTTTGAGCAATGTGGAATTTAGGGATTTTTCTTTAAGAACTACAATGAATGTGCTTTCTTCTAGTAAGTCTAATTCAATTTTTATCACTTTCCTAAATTACAAACATGGATTGTTAATATGAAAACTACAGCACAAAATATTTTGTGCTGATCTCAAGTAGTGAATGGAGATTTTTTTGCATTGGGGCAGTTACTAAGTCTCTCTTCATAAGAATGTTGTCTTCCTTGTATGTCATTCTTGCATTTTTAGAAGAAGTAACTCAAGGCTTCTAAAAACTAATGAACACTGGTGGAGTATGGAAAGTATATAAACCACGAAGGTGGTTCCACATTATTTACTAATGAGAACTGTATGACTTCTTTAGAATTTGTGTCTGTGGATATCCTCGCCAGCAAGTGAGAAAGTACAAGGGAGTCAACAGCAGGATTCCAGTTTCATCTGAATTCATGGTGCAAATGCTAACAGGGATCTATTATGCCTTGTAAGTTGTTTGGTTTTTTTTCTAATATGCATACAAAATAGAGAAATGCCAGCCTAATTTGTGTACTTGTTCAGACATGCTACCTTGGGGCCATTTCATTTTCTAGTGGGCAGGTGTTGTGTCTAGCAATAAGGTCCTTGGGAAGAGACAGTTCTCCAAGTAGCTGGATGAAGGTACCTGTGTCATACTGGGGAAGGATGGCTAGAGCAGCACTTGACAGGTGTAACTGCTCATGGGAAGAAAATACTGTAAAAGGCCTTTTCCAGCCATTGTCTGCTGTCCATGTCTTTGCATGGGTAGTTTAGACATCAGTCTAATTATAGAAAAGAGGTTTTATTTCTTTTCCTGAAATGCTGATGTCATCTACCATTTGATAGTCATGTTAATATGCGAAATTAATTTCTTTCTTAATTAATTACTTCCTTAGTAACTGAAATAATTGGAGACTAGTAATACAGGAGTACTCAAAAGGTGGAGTAATATTAAAAATTCCTGTTTGTATTTCAGAATATTTCATGACTAGCTGATCAATAGCTAATAATATAATTTTTCAACTGCTTGAGATAGCCAATGAAAATAAAACTTCAAAGTCTGAAGTTTCGAAGATGCTACTTCAAAGTTCTCTAAATAGCAGGTTTACTGCTAACAAACACAAGTAGTTCCAATCCTCTAAACTGAACTCTGAAGGAACGCCAGATCTGTGAAGGTTATGTGACCAAGAATGTTCATCTGTTGACATAGATGCTTATTATTACGTATAATTTTACCTTTGCAGTTATAATGGAGAGTGGGATCTGGCTCGTAAAGCTATGGATGACGTTTTGTATAGAGCACAGCTTGAACTGTATCCAGAACCTCTGCTGGTAGGTATTTTATTTCAGCAGTTTGTTGAGTAGAATTTCTAGCCTGGGAAATCCTTCCTGTGAACGTGCATGACATAAGATGATACCAGGAGCCTAAATCTGTGCCTGTGCACACAGCTCGATCTGTAAGTGCACACACTACACAGGGCTTTTCACTGTACTTAGTTATGGTGTCACATTTCCTAGTGACCAAGCTGTTTTCAGTACAACACTTCTGAGTCTTCAGAACTAAGATAACAGTGCAGCAGAACTCTGAAGGAATAGCTGCCTCTGGAAACTGGAAACTTTGTTTTAAGAAAGTGGAAAGTATTAGTTCTGAGAGCTAATTGCAGCCAGCATTCTTTATAGGCCGCGCAAAAGGGTGGGATGCTTTTTGACCATAAATTGGAATTGTACACAGTATTCTTCTTGAAATAGTAGGAATCCCCAACAGAATTCTTCTAAAATTTGGTCCTTTGTGATAAGAAGCTAAGTGCATCTCTTCTGTTCTAGGTTGCTAATGCAATAAAAGCTTCACTGCCTCAGGGTGCCATGAAATCTAGTAAAGAAGGTACAAGATGCATTCAGGTTGAAATTACACCTACTTCATCCAGAATATCAAGAAATGCTGTGACTAGCATGTCTATAAGAGGGCATAGATGGAAAAGGCATGGTAAGAAACACATTTTACAATGAATTATTTTTCCATGTTTTTAAAATAATATTGAGAATTTTATTATTTCACATATTTATTGCTTATAGGCAAGCAGCAACTTGGAGAATTTTATTTTCTTGACTGGTGAATGGGAATCTCAACACAGTTCAGATGAAGTATATTCTTTATTTTCTTAACCATGGTTTAGAAAAACCACAGCACACAAAAACCCTTTTTGTTAAAGGGAGGTGTACACAATTACTGCTCCCTTAGAAAATGATATTCCTGCTTTCTCCTGGAAAGTAGTTTCTAGTACCTGAAGCAAAGTAAATATTTAACAACTTTATCACAGAACCTCATTTGTCTTAAAGTACTTAAATAAAAACTGGATTTAAGGGTAGGGGAATAATTTACTATGTTTTGGTGTTGTGGTTTAACCCCACACAACAACTAAGCTGCTTACTCACTCCCTACAGTGGGATGGGGGAGAGAACTGGAAGAGTAAAAGTGAGAAATCTTGTTGAAATAAAGCTTGTTAATGAGATAAAAGTAAAAGCTGTGCTTGCAAGCAAAGCAAAACAGGGAATTAATTCACCATTTCCCATGGGCAGGCAGAAGTTCAGCCAGGCCCAGGGAAGCGGAGCTCTGTCACGCTTAACAGTTCCTTGGGAGGACAAACACCAAATATCCACCCTCTTCCTTCTTCCTCCCCTAGCTTTATACACTGAGTATGATGTCACATGGTCTGGGATACCCCTTGGGTCAGTTGGGGGCAGCTGTCCCAGCTGTGTCCCTTCCCAGCTTTTCATACACCCCCAGTCTGCTTGCTGGTGGGGTGGGATGAGGAGCAGAAAAGGCCTTGGATCTGTGCAAGCACTGCTCAGCAATAAGAAAAATACCCTTCCATCAACAAAATATCAAAACCATTTCCATCCCAGATCCAAAACACAGCCTCATACCGGCTACTGTGAAGAAAATTGACTCAGTTCCAGCCCAAACCTATGTATTTGGGCAAACTAGTATAAGGGCTTCCACAAAGCAGAACGCAAGTCTGGGCTGAAAAGTAGGAAAAAGTGGCGCCGAATGTACTGCAGAAGTAGCAGTACCAGCAAGAGATTCTGTGAGTCTAAATGTTGTATTTCACCACCCTCGCCACCTTCAGGTGAAGGAAGAGCTGCTGGACCAGCGATCAGCATTGGCAATGGCCTGTTCTGCTGGGATTGTAATCCTAGTAATAGGCTAAGCGTGTGAGTGTAGATAAGACTGCTTTTCTAGTAGGTTCACTGAAGATTTTTTAGTGCCATTAAAATTTCTGTATGATGTGTACTATGTGAGCTTTTGTAGCACATGGACAGTTCAGTTAGAAAAAATTTGCCAAGTTACTTGTCATAAATTGGCCAAGAGGTAATTCAGGTAAGTGTTGAGAAACACTTGGTGGTAGAACACATTTGTGGTGGTAGTATCAATAGTAAGCTGCCAGAGGGGGTGAGGGACAAAGAAGAAAGGTAAAATAACCAAATTTCATTTCAGTTAATTAAAAACTGCTTAAAACTGTCAGGCAAACCTGAGGAGCAAAACATTAGTGTCTTTAGTGAGATGGAGTAGCAGGTCATTACTGACATCTCAAGGCTGCTAAGGACCATTTTATTTTTCTTTCTTCAGCCTTAAATTTATTAAGCATGGACTATTGACCAGATGCAAGAAAACTGTATGCTATCTTAGCTTTTAAATGGACAAATGTCCTTTGAAGCTTGGCAATTTTGATAGGTATTATTTTTGAGTGGTTTTGATGCTTGTTCACATGAGATGGTGGAAGGTAACAAGGATCAGAGATACTGAGTGCTAGCTCCTCCAGAGAAATTGAAAGTGTGTTAAAATAAACGTTCCCTTTGTCTTTGTGTTTACAGGAGAGCAAAATGTTACAAAATGAGTATTGGAGACATCCTTATAAGAATGCAAAATTTTCAGCAAATACAGAAATAGAGAAGTTTTTACAGTTACTGCCTCCTTGCAGGGAGTGTGGCTTGGTGAAGTTCAAGGAGAAAAGTGTGGGACAAGTGTGCCCTGCAGCAGATAACAGTAAGGTGAAAGGGAAATGAGAATACCAGTTGAACTCAGAAGTGGGGTGGAATGCTGTGTTTCATAAGAGTCTTATAAAGTAGGACAGGTTGAGAGAAACAGCAATAATCTAGTTAGTGTGATCCAAGCAAGGAGTAGTCAATATTCAGTCAATATTCACGAAGATTGAAAGATGAAGGACTTTTTCAAAACAGCTCATGTTGACATTTTGTTTGGGTTTCTGGGAAAATGTTGGATTTGTCTCAACAGTACAGGATTTAATGAAGAGGAAGAAAATCACTTGGTGTAGGGTGGGTTGGAGTGGAGTGTGTGGCAGGTTGTGGGAGTAGTGGTAAATTTGAAGCCTATGCAAATATTAGGTTGATTTAGCGTCCAAAGCTGAATCTGTGGTATCCTAGCTAAGTGACTGCTAATTGTGTTGTTTCAAATGGTAAATGTTCCATGCGTAAATCACTTTGGCTAATCTCCTCAAAATTTTCATTATAAAATCCCAACAAAACTTTGGTTTGTGACTTGGAAAGCCTTTTTAAAGTCACAGTGGATGGTATCCCATTTTCAAAATTCCTACTAACCTAATTCAGTGCCACACAATTCCTGAGGAAAGAAGGATATGAAATACATCTTCAGGGTCGGCGTGCAGAAAGAATAACAAGGCTTGTGCTTACCGCTGCTTGCTTGAATTAAAATGAATACCAGAATTGGTAGAAATTAGATGACAAACCTTGCACCTCCTGACCATTATTCTCTCTCTCTCTCTCACAGTGTAAGAGGAAAAATGTATTTGGGGGGTTATTTTTATTTTCAATATAATAAAAATGAGTATAAATGGATTAGGAAGTCAGAGGAGACAGCTGAGAGGTATTTGATGTTATACATCATGTGGACTCAGAAATCTGATGAAGCAAATTATCTCTTGGGGAAGCAAGGGCAGTAATTTGCAGTCACTAATTGTGTGTAAAATAAAATAGAAGAATGGCAGTGAATCACATTTCCAGCTGAGAAGCATGGGCTTTATTTTCTTTATCTTTTAAAAAATTAATTTTACTATAGGAGTTTTCAGACATTAGATCTTGCTAGCTTTACTAGAACTGTTGAAGTCAGTTTTGAATAAAGCTTGACTTCTGATTGACTCTTCTTGTGATACTTAACCCTGTAATTTGTTCATTAAGAGCAGTTACTTAGAAGGACTTTTTAAATTCAATTAGTACTGTGAATTTGGACTTCACAGATAGGTACTTCAGAGGTACTAAAGGTGAGGGTGATTTGCAAAATGGATCCATCTAATCACAAATGGGTAGCATTTATATAGTGAGCTGATAATAGCCACTACTTAGCAACAAATTATTTAGTGCTATGGGATTGCCTGTAAATTAGCACAGCGGAAGGGGAGCATTAGCTCTTGTGTGTAGAGGTGTGTGTAACAGGAATACTCAATGTAACAGTCTGAGAAGAGCTAACCAGATGTTGATAAGATACATAACACAAGAACAAAGACATCAACTAGCGAAGAAGGACAAGAAGTTACTTTTTTTTTCACTGCAGAAATTGACTTTCATGTAGTACACGTGGTTTATAAATACTAATCTTTGAATTCTCTCTGTGGAGAGAATTTTCTTACTTTATTTTTTTTAATCAGTATTAATTCCTGAAATAATTGTAACTTGCAAGAATCTGAAATTAATGCTAATCTTGGGGTATAAGCCAGATGCTTTTATGTGAATTAAATATGCTGACACAGTTGTGCAGGACATGCAGCTTGAGCTTGTGGGGGTTAAAATTGAATTACAGTCTGAATGGGCAGTTTGCCTGTGCAGTCTGAGGTAAATAATCTAGGCAAGTGTAATAATAAGGTAGACTGTAATTTTGAATTACATTTTAGCAGTTAGTAAACATGAAACACATTTATCAGGGTTGATTGTACTACTCAAAGCATTCAGAAATGTGACACCAAATTCATTTTCCTTCAACTGTTATGGGTATATTTATGTTAACATTCAAACTGACATAATTATTAAGTTTTGTCTCTACACTGTCCAGCAACGTCCTTGGTTTTCTCTTTTGCTGCATTACCTTGTGCACTGGGCATTAATACCTCTCTCTCCAAGGCTAGACCCCCAGAGCTGTCCAGCTTGAAAGCAGGGTTATCTTCACAACCAAGCACTATGAAGCTGAGGATTTGGTTTGGATGGTTTTAAAAGTTGTAAAACAATGAGGGTTTGCTGTTCTAAAGGGCATGGATTGTGTAGTCTTATCCCTGCCCCAAGACTGTAGATGCTATCGTAGACAGTGTTAATGGGAGCTGAGATACCCAGCATCCCATTTTTTCCATTAGTTTCCTCCTGTAGTCAGTTAAACTCAGAGAAAGGTATATTTCCTTTAGATGTAATGATAATGAGTAAAACTCTTATGGTTTTGGGGTTTTTTTTCCTCAGTTCATTGTAGCAATGGTTACACAGCTGTGGGAATGCAGCAATGTTGGGTAAAGTGCTGATATCACAGCAAGATGTTACATTTAGAAATGCACACCACCAAATAACAATAACTGTGTATTGCTTTTATACAGAATCTACAAAACAAAAAAAATCTTCTCGTTTTTCTGATTTCTGCTGTGTACTCTGAGTCTTCTTTTTTTGGAGTTGGATAATCGGTGCTTCTCTGCCCTTGGTGGGGAAGGGACTGACAGTTGAGCTCTGTTCTGTCCTTTTCTCTCTCTGGGTCAGCAGGAAGGAGTTCTGAAAATTGCCATAGGAGAGACACAGGTTCTTCACCCTAGTGAATTTAGAGCACTGAGGCCAGTCAGAGCACTGGTCTTCTCTCCTCACTAACCTTTCTGCTCCTGTGCTTTTAGGAAGAAAATGCTGTATTTGATGGTGGTATCATTATCACAATTGTTTATTTACATTATTACTATTGCAGTTCATGGTGCTCCTTGTTACCTTTGCTACTAACAATAGAAGACTTTTGCAGAAAGTGCTGTTAGGAGTAAATGGTTTTCTTTTGAGTTTCCTCCCAAATACCAGGAATTTAGTGGCAAATAGCATCAGTTATTAATGTCATTTCCTTTGGATAGTGTAGCTTGTTAAACAGATACTTTCATTGGTCACTGATTAGTTAGAAAGACTTACGATGATCAGAGTTTTCAGGTAAAATAAGGGGTAGCTCTTACACCAGGGGACACTGATGTCCATCCCTGCCAGAATAACATTCTGGCTCAGTTGTGATCAGTGCGGACAGCACAAATGGTAGTGAAAAGCCCAGTGCTGGAGCCCACCTGACCTAGAAGTACACTGTGCCTGCACAAGAGTCTTCAGTGAGGGGACAGGAGGAAGAGGGGATCCCCTCAAGTTAAAGAGCATTAGAGCTGCCACTGTGAAAAATCATCTCACTGTAAATTCCTCTGGTTTTGGTCCTCATGGTGTCAGTTCAACGTGCTGCCAGCTTCTGTCACGTGCAGTAGCAGACTGGCAGTGTAGTCTGGGTGGTCCTTACTTAATCTTCTCGTATGAAAGAGCTGCATTATGAATAAAACAGATTCAGATGAGCTTTATTCTGAGCTGTGCTTTTAGTGCATTTTTAGTCTTGTCAAGTTTCTGTGCCACAGTACTCTTCTCCACTAGTTTTTCTGGGATATCCAGAAATATCTTTCTGGTTGAAAATAGTTTTTTGAAATGAAGGAAGAAAATGGAAGTCAAAGTGTGCTTGAGTTGGCTTAGTTGTTTCACTTTTAGTTTTGGGGCTGACCACAGTGCAGCATCGTGACATTGTACGTGTAGAATTTCTAGTCTTGAATGATAATCCATGAAGTTGATATGCCATTTCATTGTAAAAGTAAGTTTCACGCTTGCATGGTGATACAGAGAATATAGTCATAAAAGGGAATTAGGAACTGTTCTTTGGTTTCTGTTAATCTGATTCATGACCGTCAGAAATTTCAATTTTGAAAGACCAAGCGTGGGCCTTTCCAGTATGTGGTGCAGGCCAATAACTGAAAGATTGAAGACTGCAACTTTAGAAATAAAGCAAAATTCCATACTTGCTAATGTTGCTAATTAACAAGAGGTTAATATGTGTACATCTGCTTTAATTTATAATGCTTAAGTCATCTGTATCTGTTGGCTTTTGTTTCATGTTTTGTTTCAGACATCTTTTGTTTTGTTTTTTTTTTTCTTATCCATCTTTAATTCTAGAACAACCAGAGAATGGTAATGATGCTACTGAATTGGGCAACTTTATCATACCTGAGATTAGTGTCACAAGTGTGGCTGGAGAGAGGACCGGGAATGGGGAAAAGAGCAGAGCTCTAGCAGAGAATGATGTTCAGCATTTACAGGGAGTACAGGAAACAGCTACAGATCCTAGAACTGACAGCAAAAGCATGCCAGAAATCAGGAGGCAAAAACCTGTAAGAAAAATGATGGAGGATGGAATAAACTCATCTGGCAGAGTGCAGTTTTAGCAGAGCACTTGTAGCTGCACTCTAAGGTACCGCTGTTGATTGAAAGGGTCACTGCTGCATGTTTCAAGAATTAAAGTATGCAGTTAATATATTTGCATGTGTAATAACACAATTGCATGTATTGCACACAGCTTTGTCTGTGCCACAGACAATGATGACATACTTTAAAGCAGATCTATTTAATCTGGAGAGAATACACCAAGACTCAACATACCTTTGAGTTTATTAAGCATATTTATTTGAGTTTACAAAATCCAGTGATCAATGGAAAATCCATCAAAATGGATGTAAAAGGTATCTTGCTATGTAACTCAGATTTCCTTTTCTGCCTTTCACGGTGTACTGGAGATCTCATGTGGTGCTTGAGTTTCCAACTGGTACCACCAGACCTGTGATGCAGAAAGTGACCTTTCAGTCCTAAAGCATTCTTGGGTTGCTAAACATGCAGGTGCCATATAGGGTGTCCTGGGGCATTGATCACATACCTCTGTAATAACAAGCTTTGCCAAATCATGTAGTGGATCACTTGATCAAAATGAGATTTACACTTTTTTTTTGTTCTGTATGGTACTTTCTAATCTCTAAGTTCCTAATTTCCTGCATGAATTAACAAGACTGCATTTCTTTTTTTTTTCCCCTTCAAAATCACAACAAAATGAGATTGGGGGCATGCTTTTTGATGTAGTTAATGTGGCATTACTTGCTGTAACTCTGTATCCTAATGAACCTTAATTCCAATATGTCATGGAATAGGTAAGTGTTGTCTTCTGTTCTCTGTTCTATTGCTTTACGGCTTCATGCTTATAAATACCAAAATTGAGCAATCTGTAAAATCGATGCATGTGAGACAGTCATTTGCTAATTTTTTGTTTCTGTTTCCATCATACAGATAACTCTGAGTTAGCAATTGAAGAAGAACTGATAGAAGTATCTGAAACCGATGAAGGGTTTTACTCTAGGGCTACTTCTAGTGCCAGTCAGTCTGCCCTATCTAACAGCAGCACCACGAGCAGCAAGAACCTCTTAGGGAAGAGCCAGCGAAGGTCTGGAGGAAGCAAACCTGGAGGAAAAGAAAAAGAAGGGGAAACCTGCAGAGAGCACTTATCACGAAAACAAACTCAGCGAGCCATGAGTGAGAATCTAGAGCTTGTCTCTCTGAAGAGACTGACACTGACAACGAGCCAGTCCCTGCCTAAGCCTGGCAGCCATAGCCTGGCCAGAACGACCACTACTGTGTTTAGTAAATCCTTTGAACAGGTCAGTGGTGTCACAGTTCCAAATAATCGTGGTGGTGTCTCTGGCACAGAGGCAAACAGGTTTTCAGCTTGCAGTCTTCAGGAGGAAAAATTGATATATGGAACAGAAAGAACAGATCTTCCTATTTTAAGCAAACAACCTAATCAGCAGCGACCTCCTAGTATTAGCATAACTTTGTCAACAGATTGATAATAAATTGGCCAATATGAAAAGTAAATTACTGAGACTTTATCCTGATATTGGTACATCAATCTCTTTAATATGCCGTACATTACTTCCTTAAATCTCAAACCCGTAAATTCTTACTTGGCTCATGTTTGACAGTAATAGTGACTAGACAACAGTTATAATTATTTTGAGTCAACTTCTGATAGCTTTACAGCTTCATGAAAAGTTTATACCTTCACCAACTGAACAAGCATTAATTAGTTGGTTGTCACTGACCAAGGTGTGTGGCTTCTTACAGATGTACAGTGTGGGAACAAATAGAGCCTCTCTCCCAGATTCTTCTTTTTGTCTACCACTTGGCATAGGCAAAACTGCAAGTACTTACGGATTTTTTTAGGAGTCTTGCAGTATTGTCATGCAACTTTGGAAGAGCATTGTAAGAACATTGTCTTACTTTAGCCGTGAGAAAGCTGTGCTTACATGTAAGGTTAAACTAGAGGCATCACTTCAGTGTTTGATGTTCTGGTGGCTTTTGTATTTGTAGTTAGTCCATGTTGCAATGTTCATACTTCTTTATGCCTGTATAAGTCCCAATTTTAGATGCATTTTGGTTTACCTGTATGTCTTCAAAACTGGGCCTAAAGTAACACAGCAGCAGTGCTTGTGGCTGGGAGTTATTATCAGTTGCTACAGTAGTCACTCTTCAGATTAAAAATTATGCGACAGACTCTTGCTTTAGGATTCTTAAATATCAGTTCCAAAACTACTCACTGAAAAGTCGGTCATCAGTGTTTTTATTGTGTGTGGGGAAGAGATGTGCTTATGTACCAATGTTATGTAGAAATATGCACTGACTCAAGCAAATCAGGAGTGTGAATGTGCTTAACATGAGTTTCCTGCTTGAGACTAAGAGAATACTACCAAAGGATGTCTACTTTCAGTAACTTGCAAGCACAAAGGGAAATTATAATGTAAATATAACTAGCACTGTAATTCCTAGGGTTTTTTATATCTATTATTTTTCTAGTTTGAAATTCTAAACCAGCAACTTGTTCAAGGTTTTACCTAACCTTTAACCTTCAGTGAGTTTGACAACAACTTCTATAGTGTTGAGATTTTAATTAAAAGTGGACATTAAAACTTCTTATGCAAAAATCTGAAGAAGCAGTAGCTCTTCAAAAACCACTCCAGTAGCAGTTACTAGCTGATGAACAGGCAGTATATTTTTATGACTGGAGAAACAGGATGAAAATCCAAGGCATAGTTGCTCCCAACTGTCCAGATTTCTGCAGCTGTTAATCCGTTATTGTCAAGAACATCGTAAAAAAAGAAACACTAAAATTCTAATACACTTTCCCATTTGCCTGGAGATAAGTTTAGATATTTCCTTTTGACTTAAACTGAAGCACAAGTAACTTTTAAACAGCTAATGTTATTCAGGTTTATAGCAATTAATAAGCTGGTTAATTAATGGAAAGAGTAAGTAAGTTGTATAATTGTTCTAATGAGACCACAGACTGGAGGTGTACATTTGTGAGAATTCACCAAAGTATGTAGAACAAACCCATCAGCCTGTAGGTGTTTGTATTTACCTGAGAGCCTGAGTTTAAAGGAATGTGCCACAATTTCTCAGTCTTCATTTCGTTGTGTGACACTGTTCTATTCCAGTAATGCAGTACTTCACCTTTTTACAGTGAAGTATTTTCCTAATTTTACGTGAGAACTTGTATTCCTAATGGATAAACTACAAATTTGCCCTGTTTGGTTTTTTAATACTTTGGCCAGTGAGAAAAACTGGTTATTTGAGGTTGCTTTTGTAAATACTTTCTGCAGTAGAAAATTAAGCCTCTTTTTAAATAGGTTTTTCTACGATGCACATTAGACAGAGTGTTTTGTTTCACATTGACAAATGCATCTGGCTGCTGGACATGCTTAACCACGAGCAACAGCGGGGTGCTAGGCAGCTGATAGTAGGCATTGGCTGTCTCTACACACCCTGAATGTAGAGCTCTTCCTTCTCTTGAAATTGGATCTAGACGTTGGAAAGAAACGACCTGCAGAACTTACAGCAGTTTCCTGATCTGCTTTTGCAGGATCTAAGAGTACACTGGAAAAAAACTGCGGTAATTTAAATTGACATAAACTAGAATAGATAGATGAAATTGCAGTAGGCAAATATGTTTGTTATGGTATTACTTGTCAGGTAGTGTTGAGGGGCTAGAATTTTTGAGATTCTACTGGTTTTGGTTTGTTTCATTTAATTCATAATTGTTACCTCCATGGTAGACACTCTTTCAGGCTGCGTGTTGGTATAAAAGATATTTATTACACTGGGAAGATTTAGCTCTGAATAATTAGGATTTCAAATTAGGATCTAAAATGACATAAAGTGTAGATATGTAACATAATGTTTCCAGTACTCTTGGCTACAAGCCAAATGGTGTTGAAATTAAGTTAGTTTATCATTTTATTTAATCCAGCTGGTCTGGCTTGAACCCAAGACATAGGCTCGTATTGGTACAACTGAAATAACATAAATCTTCATGCTTTTTTGAGAAAATGATAAAAGGAAAGGTTCTTGGTACTAAAGACTGCTCTGTCCATACGTATGTGGCTTCATATAAACACATATGTACTGGTCTCTGGAGCACATCACCCAGTGAGCGTGTTTTTGTGACCTGACATCACACCTTCATACTGATCGAGTGAGTCTAAAGAATTTCTTTCCTGAGTACCAAAACTTTTGAGTTGTGCTTCTTTCTTTTCTTAAGAATTGAAAAGTTCACAACAACAAAAAGAAAAAAGGCACAATAAGGGAGAGTGAGGGCAGAATTATTTGTTGTCCAAATATCCATGGTGCAGGACTGGGAGAGGGGTGGGGAGGGGGAAGTAGGGCAGGAAGTAGATACTTCTAAAATTGTCAAGCTCTGGGGGTTTGAGCGTTATACAATCACTTCAGACTGTCGAATGGAAAATCTCTGTTAAAGAAGTAGATGTCTTCTAGCAGTGTAAAGGAAACCTATTAAGACACCACGTATTACAGCCTGCCCGGGAGTGGGTAGTTCTGATGAATACCTTCCAAACGTACACAGCTGCACCATTCTGCAGGGAAAATGTTATGTGGGAATGAATCATCTCACATTGTAACAAGAGAAGTTGTTTCAATGCTGACGTTTGTGACTGACCTTACTGTTCCAAATCAGAGGGCACTGTTTCCAAGGATGGCTTTGAACAGCAACACTTGCAAAACTCATTGAAGCTAAGAATTATTTTTGTTGTGAGAATATGTAACATTTGTGCAAAAAGTGTATGGCCTCTAACCACTTGCTGTAGAGCTGCAATGACTTTTCTGAATGGATTTAAATGTCTTGAATTGCCTTGATTACCTAACAAATTTGAGAGGTACAGAAATATAGAGCTATTTTAGCCACACTTTTCTCTAAGGAGGTTTTCTATGAGAAATTCTAGAAATTTCTAATGTCATTGTCCAATACCTTTTGTCAGTGTTTGAGGCTTACAGTGCTGTAAATAGATGTGTAATATATTGCCTTTTGTATTTGTATAATTCCACTTCTGAGACTAGATGTGCACATTTCTTGATATTCCCTGAAGTCTATGGAATATCTGCATCAGTCTACAGATCTCTGTCTTCACGTGAGAACCTGAATTCAAGCAACTGCCACACTTTCATTCTTCAGCTCATTATGTGACACTGTTTTAGTAACACAGTTTTTCACCTTTTTTGCAGTGAAGTGTTCTATTAATTGTATATGAAAACTTACATTCCTAATGTATAGGCTACAAGATTGTCTTTTTAGTGTTTAATAATTTTGGCAGTAAAATAAATTGGGTTTTTTTGAAGTTGTGTGCTTTTGTAAATACTTTGTACAGCAGAAAATTTTGGTTCTTCACAGACTTTGATGAAATACACATTACATAGCAACATATTTGTTCAGTTTTCATTCTGCACATCCAGAAGTCACAGTAAGGTTGACTGCATTACTTAATTTTTGCTGAATACCCGTTTTATACAATGGAGGGTCTGCAAATGCAGCCCTGTCAGGAAGGGCACCGTGGCTGAGAAACGCTGCTGGGTGAAGGGCGAGTTCGAGCAGATGAGTTGCAAGTTGGCAGAAGCAGGTGGGGGTCCTGTCAGTAATGCAGCACTACTTGGGCAGCTTGGTAGGTTTGCTGGTGTGAGTATTAACAGTGGTTTGGTACACAGCCATTATCTGCAGCGTGTCCAGGGTTCCTGGGGGCTGCTCGTGCTGCTGACAGCAGAAGCAAAGGTGTTAGTGAGTACCTCGGCTTTCTCTGTATCTTCTGTCGGCAGGTCCTCTGCCCCACTCAGCTGTGGTGTGTATTTTTCCCCAGTCTTCCTGTTGATGATGATCTCTCTGCTGAATCTTTTTTTCGTTGCCCTTCACCTTCCTTGCCACATGCCACTTCATTTGGGCTTTGTCTTTCCTAACGCCCCCTGTGCATACTTGGATGTTGCATCTCCCCAGGTGGCCTGCTCTTGCTTCCACCTGTTGTATGCTGCTCTTTCATGTCTAGTCAGGAGCTCCTTGTTCATGCTTCAATGCCTTCTGCCACCTCTGCTTGCTTTTCTGTGTGTAGCCACAGACCCATTCTTAAACCTGGAAGAGATGGTTCTTGAACATCCTCCAGCTTTCCTGGGCCTTTCTCTCTTGGATGGTCTCCCATAGGCATCTGCAGGGAGATGCCTGTGCAAGGCAAGCTCTGTTCTGTAGGTCCAGGGTTGTGATTCTGCATTTAGTTTGGGTTTTTTTTCCTTTGGCCTTACAAATGTGGTCTCTGGTGCAATGCTGTAGAGAAACCTGGATGACTGAAAGAGCTGTAGTAGAGGGCAGCAGCAGGAGATCTCACGGCATAGTTTCCTTTTTTTCAGATGTCAGTCTTTAACAGTGTCTTTTGAATGGGCAAAACTCAATTTCCCTTCATTTAAATGGGTGAGAAAGGAAATCTGATTCCAAACATCAGAGTAGGTGAAAAGTTTTCCTTTGCACAAGGTACAAATTAAGACTTGATGCTGTGATTGTCATCTAAGTGTTCAGGATTTGCAATTTCAGTTACAGTGAGTGAAAGGCAGTGCTTAAAATGGGCTCTTACGTCGTTTCAAGCTGGAATAGCTATCAGTTAGTGAAAGACAACATGAATTTCAACACCTTTTCTCTTCCCAAAACATGGTACTCCAAAATACTGCCTGTTTTTGAAGGATGAGAGTAGCCAAGAGCCTGCTGGACAATTCACAGGGAAAGGGATGTGTGGAAATATTACAGGCAATTAGTAAGTAACCAGTTACAGAAATTACATTTGTTCCTACAGACTTCACAGCTGGCTGCCTGCACTGAGCTTGTAATAGTTGTTTTTCATGTTTTATGTTAATTTGGCTCTGTATTAAAGATGACTTCAGTATGGGGGTTTTCTCCCAGCCCACAGCTGCCAGGTAATAAATACACCTGCTAATTCGGGGTAGTGGGAAGAATGTCACTGTGAGACTCCAGAAGCCTTTGTGAAATAAGCCTTCACGTTGCACGGCACTCGCTTCGTTAACTTGATTCCTAAAATAAGGTTGTGTTTAATCATCTGTTACTCTACATGTGCTGGGACAATACAGACATTTAATGGTGCGGAAGGACTTGTGGAAGTCGGTCTGAGTCACGCAGCACTTCTGACAAGCTGCCTGCTTGTTGTTCTCATCAGTAGTGCTGACTAATACTGGCAGTCCTCCACACCGACTTGCTTGGTCTGGAGTGTGATGGTAGGTTTTGGTACTGTGAGAGGGCACATCTCAGAGGTGAGAAGAAATGTCAGCTTCTGCCTCCACAACACACAACAAAGTAAATGAAGGTGTGTCATGTATTGGCATAAGAAGTCCTTGGTGTGGATACCGTTTCTGCAGTACAAATAGTCAACCAGAATAATTGAATATTCAGTGCTTTCTCTGGAATGATACTTTCTTTGTGCCTGAAATCGTAGAATCACAGAATGGTTTGGGTTGGAAAGGACCTGAAAGATCATCTGGTTTCAGTTCCCTTGCCATGGGCAGGGATGCCACCCCGCTAGACTGTTGCTCAGAGCCCCATCCAACCTGGCCTTGGACACTTCCAGGGATGGGGCATCCACAACTTCTCTGGGCAACCTGTTACAGTGCCTCACCACCCTCACAATAAAGAATTTTTTCCTGATATCTAATGCAAACTTTCTTTCAGTTTGAATGCATTAACCCTTATCATGTCATTGCATGCTCTTGTCAGTCATCTTGGATTTCACTGAATATCACTCATTTAAAATTACATATAAAACATATGTGTGTATATACACACATCACGTTGCACACATAAAGTGTTCAGCTATCAAGGTGTGGAGACTGTAGAACTGTCATGGAGACTGCTGGAGCTGGCAAAGGCTTGGACCAGCACTGACGTTGATGACTGAGGATACCATCTAAAGTAAGTGTAGCTGGGCACTGAAGGGTTGTATTGTCACTGGTATATTTTCCTTGTAGTTTTATCTGCCAGGAGTAAATTGATGTGAGTGTAAATTGTAAAGGCTCTTGAACGTATTCCTTAAAGATGTTTCCTTTTTTTAAAAACCACAATACTCCTATTTTTTCCTTTTGCTTTTTTAGTTGTGAAAATGCATTGTGTTTTCATTATTGTTAATAACCTGCAGTTCAGACTTCACTAATAACTGGGAGGGAATCAGGATAGTATTATATATGGTAACATTTTGTGAACCAACTGTCATACCAAATGCCATCTTTCAGCAGACTGTCTTGCCCCTAAAATGTTGGTGTTTAAGAAATCTGCTATAATAAACCAGTAGAAATACATTCACAAGGTAACAGCACTGATATTTCCTAGGAAATTGCTTACTTGTTAGTTCACTGGGATTTATATTCCTCGTTTCAGCCATTAGAAAATACCAATCCAACTGCTCTTTAGCGAAACTACTGATTTCATCCCTCCCTGTATTGACTGGAGAAAGATACAGGCACTGTCAACCGATTCAGGACACCCTGAGCTAGGAAGATCCTTTCTGACACCCATGAGGTGTTTATCCCATCTCTTCCTCCCTTCTCACCCTGAACAACTGGCTTAGCATTGCTGCCTTCCTCCTGGTTCTGACTGAATTGAATCCCTAACATTCCCCTTCTTGCTGAATTAAGCCAAAAGAAGCTTTAGCACAGCATCAGTGGTTTCAGCAGAGCTCTGAATGTCAGCAGCTGTCCCCTTTGCTGAAGGCCTTACAAGCAGGCAGATGTCTAGGAAGAATAGATCTGGTTTAGTGGTTCTCTGGCCAGGCTCTAAAGATCAGCTTGAAATTATGTGGACAGGTGCTGGGATTTAAGATTCAAACTGCATCTGTTCAGATTATGTGACTAATCACAAAGTAGTTGCATTTTCAACCATTTTCAAATGTCTAAAGTAGGAAGGAGGAAAGAAATAGAGCACAAATCTCTCTGTATCATCCTCATTTCTGCTATTCTTGTTTTATGATCCCACTTAAAAGTATGTAATACCTTTACCAGCTTTTGAATTTTTAGGTAGAATAGCATCAAGGCTGTTAAATCTTCCTTACAGCTGGATGATACATATTCAGCACTAGCTGAGTCCTCTGACAAATCGAGATTCTTAACTATTTGGGCTGGGAAAGAACTCCTTGACTCCCTTGCATACTGTATCAAATTCATAACTTTAAGTTGTCTTGGTTATCCATGAGAACTTGCTTTTTCCTGCTGCCGGCATAGGAAGACGTGCTACAAAAACACTGACCAATTCCTGCTAGTTCCCTGCTTTGGCATCATTACACAAAATAAAACGTGCTTATGGACGAATAAGAAATTACTGAGCAATGGATTTCTCCAAGATCCACGCTTTATGACCCACCTTTTTCATAAAACCTGGCACGTGTGATACGTACTGCAGCGCGATATGTGTGCCCCATTCTCGATGAACGACAGGGTGTTACTGTACCTTAGGAGCAGTACTGGGTAAAAAATGGTGACGTTTGAGAGCACAAAGAGTTTTGATGCATTTTGGTAATGGTGAGTTGAGCACCTTCTTAAATACACCAGCAAAATTAGTTACTAGGTAGATCTACTTACAAGGTACTCAATGCCATAATTTAATTTCAGGCAGAAAAGCAGCCCCTTGGAAGAATCTTGGTTTGCTCTTGAGATATTGAGCAGTTTTAATAAGCCTTGACATTCAGTACCACGTTCATAATCCCTGTAATTATTCCTTCCTACTCCAATAAGAGCAGGCAGCGTAGAGCACAAGTGCTGAGGGATAGTTCTGTTTCATGCTTGAAAAGAGGAACGTGTCATACAAAGCACACTTTGTACTGAGCTGTGGGAAAAGAGGTGAATGGGAGGCGAAACCAGAAGCTTTAAGAGCAGTTCAAAAGGTCACTTCCTCTCTGCCTGTCTCTGGGGGCACTTCTGAATGAATGAAGAAACTGCACAAAATGAGACACACACAAAGCTGGGAGCTTACCGGAGCAGGGAGAGCTTTTGGAAGAAATCTCTTCTCCCCTGGCTCCCACCCGACTGCAAGGGCAGGTATCTTCCCATCAGGCAGAGCTTGTGCTAGGCATTCTGCCCCTTCCCTGCCTCTGCTTCCTTCTTGGAGAGGAAGCGAAGTGCCGGCACTACCACGGTAACAAATACAGGGAATTTAGTCCTGAAAACAACCTACCACGGGACTAGGAGAACATTTGTGGGCAGCACTGGTGGCCGCACTCTTCTACATAGATGTAAGTGCTGATGATTTTCCTGTCGTGCTTTGCTGTCAAGAAATGCGTAACTGGTACCTTTTGGAAAGCAAAAAATGAAATGCTCAAAAAAATTTTAGCCAAAGGACAGAGTCTGTGGCATTTGCCACCTTAAGAAGGAGAGGAATCTTGTATGGAAAGTTGGTATTGAACATAAAATTAATTCAAGGAATATACTTGAGCACCTGTAAGGAACTGAATGAAGAGGGAGCAGCAGAGAAGGTCCTGTCTAGTGGGCTCGGAAAGTCTTTGTGGTGAACTATTGCTAGAAGAAAAAGCTGAATTCAACTTCTCTAAAGGAAATTAAAATGTAAGTACAGATTCCTTCACTATAAAAAGAGAACAAGGGAAAAAACACAAAGGGGGAGGATCAGGAAGCAAGTGTAAGAAAGTATTTTCCAGAAGATTGACATTGCCACCCCATGGCCTGTCAGTACAAGGACCGAGTGATGCACATCCAAAGGCCAAAGGTGTTCCTGTGGTCAGTGTCACTCACCGCTGCCTCTCGGAAATGCCAGCGGGAGGTCAGGCATCCCGGGCAGTGCACAGTCTGAGCTGTGCATCATTCCCTCCGCAGGCACCACGGTGACCCCACAGCTTCCCTTGCGTGGCACCGCTCTCTGAACAGAGGGGACTCCTTATGCCAGGAAGAACAATCTGGTGACTCACAAGGTCAGTGCAGATCTGCTCTCAGTTATCACAGCACATAACGTTTCCTTGAGGTTTAAGCAAATGTAGTAGAAATCTCTGTGTGGTTTGTGGGACTGTGCTACACAGAGTACTTGGATTAACCTTTTTCTTTGTGGCTTTCATTGCCTGAATGGATGACATGAAGCTCGGCCGGATTACAGTCCTGAAGGCACTTTGTGGGTCCCACTTTGTGGGTCCTTTTGTCAGAGGTCTGATCTGACTCGACCACTTTTGCTCAAATTTCTCAGTATCTGCTCAGTAGGCAAATTACTAGCTAGCATAAACTCCTCTCTAGCCTTGCCAGTCACCTCCTCTAACCTCTACACTATTCTGGCAGGCAAATCAAAATGTCAAGTCAAATAAGACACCCTATTAGGGAATATGAGCAGACCATCCTATGGAAAACAGAAGAAAGTAAAAAAGGAGGTTCAGGGTGCCTTGGCAGCCTTTTCCCTATGGACTAATATACAGTGCAAAGGAAAGGAAACAGCATGAGAGAAAATACCGACTCATTCAACAGCAAATGTGAGACACCTGGATCATTTTTCACACAGGTAGACATCTTCGTAGTTGTGCACATGACTGTCATCAACTGAACTCATCCCAACCATATTTCTTGGGAAAATTTTCTGCAGAGAAAGTTATCTACAAGTTGACTGAATTATCTGAAAAACTACATGGAATTCTATGAGAATATGTGATAGAAGAGAAATCCTGGTTAGCTAATTAATAAAGTCGATAAAACTTAACTTTTTATAAGCTACTGCATTGTATAGATGAAATGAGAATTTTGCTGTCATAGTTGATCTGTGCTAATTACAGCAATTATAATACTTGCAGAGAAGGAAATTCACGAAAAGTATATTAAATGTTCAGCACTCAGCTGCTTGTCAGCTGAAAGGAAGGCAAGTTAATTGAATGTAACAGTCAATCCTCTTTCTGTTGTTAATCAGTGGTTAATTATAATGTGCAGCTACATGGCCATATGTCACTTGCTGTGGCACAAGAGTAACATGTCACGTTATTGATAACTGCACTGGAGGAGCTGAGAGCTGCTATACCCCTGTGCTAAATGCCTTACAGAGAGGTGAGAGCTATCAGTGTTGCACAAAATTAATCTTCATTCAAAGTGTGGGAATTAAAATTAGGCCATATATCCCACCAGAATCTAACATATGTTTAGTACATTGTATTAGTCTGATTTCTGAATGGTAAATAGATGTAAAAAACCATAGAATCATTGAGGTTGGAAAGAATCTTTCAGATCACCGAATCCAACCGCTAACCTAGCGCTGCCAAGCCCACCACCAAACCGTGTTCCCAGGTGCCACGTCTATGTACCTTTTAAGTACCTCCAGGGATAGTGACTCCAGCACTTCCCTGTTCCAATGCTTGACAACCCTTTCAGGGAAGAAATTTTTTCTAATATCCAATCTAAACCTCCCCTGACACAACTTGAGGCCATTTCCTCTTGTCCTGTCACTTGTCACTTGAGAGAAGAGACTGGCCCCCCCCTTTGCTCTGGAGAGCAATAAGGTCCCCTCTGAGCTTCATTTTCTCCAGGCTAAGCACCCCCATGTCCCTCAGCTGCTCCTTCTAAGGTTTGTGTTCTAGACCTCTCACCAGCTTCATTACCCTTCTTTAGACTGAAAACCAAAATAAAATAGATGAAGTGGCAGAAAGATCTAGGAGCAGGCACAGAATTACTGAGAAGAGAGCTATTGCCAAGTGCAATTTTTCTGTAGACTTCTTGAAATTAGCAGAGCTGTCCCAAACTGATTTAATGTTCCTGGGTATCTGGAAAATGACTACTTTCAATCTATAACAGCTTTGGTTGTCCACTAAATAAATGCAGAGTTGTCTAAAGGACTGCTTTTCTCAAAAGTTTGTTGTCCATTTGAAATTTACTTGTGCCTGCTCTAAAACACTGCTTAGAAACCAAGCGTGGTTTTCAAATTAGTGCTTCATAGAAACTGATCCTCTATCTCTCCTGTCCTGATGGATTTTCAGGCTCGAGGACCTGCCTGTGTAGGTGCAGATACCACAAATGAGCGTGGGAATGAGGACAAAGCCTTGAACCTCAGAGGTTGAGTGTTGGGAACAATAGAATCCAAAACTGTAACCTGCAGCTCCTGAAACTGGTGACAATGGCATAATTATCACAGTTTTAAAAAGGTAATAAGGAATATGCACTAGAATACACTGCCAGATATTCCTCTAACTTTCCCCTGAGTAAGCCCTTTTAATCTGTGAGGATCAAGCAGAATCTAACAACGTGTATAACATAAGAGGAGCAATACAGCACGGGAGAGAAGGTGGCTTAATGAAGCTGGTCAGGCTAACAGTGAAAGGGAGGCACTTTCCAACACAGATCCATTACGTCTTCCATTCTGCTTCAGGTAGCTCAGTGCTGGACATGGGATGCAAAAATGTCATGTTTTCTGATGGCAGGAAAACCAATATTAGTCCAGTTCATTAGACCGTGCAGACTGCAGCCAGTGTGTTTAATAATTTTTCTTCTGTAATAACTAAACAAAAAAGTGAGAAATGTTGAAAAGGGGAGTTGAATCTGGAAAACAGGGAGTTGGGTATCTACCCAACCTATCTGCACTTACTTACGCTGAGGACGCCAAAGCATGGATAAAAAATTAAAGGAAGATTAAAGGGTAATTAATGCTTTGCCCGTTTAGACTAGAGTAGAGCCTTTGGTGTCACTTCCTCCTTGTGACAGCTGCAGCCAGAAAGGCTTGCTCCAAAAGGAGAGCACAGCATTGATCTGATTTCAACAGATCAGATACAGTATTGCTTTCTTCTGTCACTATTCACAGCACTTCATGGGAGGCTCCAGCATCCTTTCAAAACATTTCCACTTGCCTGGAATGAAGGTGGATGTTCTGTATTCTATCAGCAAACATCTTGACTTCTGAATTCAGTAAGAGTGGCAGTGTTGATGCCTGTGAGAGCAGAATGTCCTCCTTCATCTTAGACTGTGTTTTTACTGCACCCACTTCAAACTTCCTTTTTTAGGTCCACAGTTTCCTAAAAGAACATCACTTGCATGCAGATTATTACTTGAAAGTCACTGGCTTTCAAATTTGTTTTTTCCAGGCCAACATTGGGATACCTCATGGAACCAGAGCTTTCAACATGCAAGCTCTGAGCTTCTGTAGTGGCTTGCTCTTTGGTCCTACATCTTTAGTGCTGTGGTTTTGGAGCATCTCTGGAGGTCACCTTTCAGTCATATGGTGTCTGCTCAAAAGGTGTATCAGTCATGTGTGCCTCTGTGGCGTAAGAACCCTCTCTAATTTGACTGAACCTTGGGTCGCTCCCCCTCACCTTGGCCCTCTTAGGAACACACGAGCAGAAAAGCAATTGGGTATCATTCTGGGTCTCTCTGCTCCAAAAGGCCAAGGTGAATGGCATTTCTGAGAGGTACTTTTACTTCTCAAAGTGCAGAAATCTATCCAAAAGCTGGTATTTACTCAAACACCAGACTGTTTGGGGCAGCATGCCCAGAAATGTTGGCATTTGAGTTGAAAATGTGTTTATACATCCCACTTCCTGCATTTGTCTGTGTAGTTATGGTATGGATCTGCTTTTCCAGGCAGAAACAAAAATACCATTCCACCTTTTCCCTTTTACTCAGATGATGTTTTGCAATGTACGAAATAAGGAGTCCTTCTGCATAAGGAACCATAAACGACCATTTATGATGCCTGTGAAGGAGTGAAATGGAATATCTCCATCAGAGAGTCAAAAACTACACGACAGCACTGATACCACTGGCAGTCTACACAAACATCACAGTGTTACAGCTGGAGGTAAATGGAATTTGTCCTTGTTGCATGATGCACTGAATCTTTTCAGATAAGAGTGTCTTCTAACAGTGTTTATCAGACTTTTCACCTTTCCTCTGTGTTAACAGAAACTCAGCTGCCCTGAGGTGAATGAGAACAAACCAGAGTTTTTGACAGTAGTGCAAACCTGCCTCTGGAGGAAGGGAACCTATCCCGCTAATTAAAGGTATTCTATAGCTTAGGTGTCAAGGCATTCATTCCATAATTTCAGTTTCTTCTCACTGGGTTGGTCAGGGCAGACACTGTTGCTTGCTGAACAGCATTGTGATTTTTCTAATCGTTTGTATTTCACTTGCCAGACCTAATCACGACCTTGCCATTAGAGAAATGCTTGCCATCTATACAGTGCTGGGAGGGAGCATGATGTTTTCTTACACAGAATTGCCAGCATTTAAAAATGATCTGTTCCTAAATGGGACTTCTACAAGGAAAGCATGTCAGAAACCCTAGTATGTGTCTTCTTCATTGTTTGTCTATGTGTTGTATATAAAATATATAGAAGGAAATTATCTCAAGTTGGATGGGACTTTGAGGAGCCTGGTCTAGTGGAAGGTTTCCCTGCCTATGGCAGAGGGGCTGGAACTAGGAAATCTATGAAGTTCCTTCCAACCCAAACCGTTCTATGATTCCATGATCCTATTCCATCTCCTGTCCACTCCTGACAGCTTCCAAAGGCTGTGCATGAAGCTGCATTCTGCCCTCATGTTCAAAGATCTGCCCATGACTGTTTTTGTATCACAGTCACACAAACTTCACCAGGCAATTGTTAGAGGCGCTAGTCTTTCAGTCAGCTCCCTTCAGATTCCTCTCTTGCAATTAGTCAACAAAAGCAGGATTTAACCTGTACCTATATCAGCAGATGATAGAGCACTCTTTCCCTCTGTAGCCAGAGTAGCACACCAAGCCTTTTCCTGAGCACGTGCCTTATCTTGGAGATTTGATAGTCTGAGCTTCATTTTCAAGTGATGCCTGGGCTGGCCTCTTTGCATTGTACTTCTATGCAGGCAGGTTCATGGGGCTTTTTTTTAGGGTTTTCCAATGAGCTTCTTTTTTTTTTTTTAATGAAAATGTTTATGTGATGGCTTCAAAGCAGCTGTTACACAGCTGAATGAGAGCTCATTACATTTTGGCAGTGGCTCATGCACCTCTTTTTTTGAGCTCCTGGTTATTGCCTTGCTGCCTACTATGGAGCTGCAGCAGAACTGAGACTGAGCACTTGTGGCGTGGCTGAATTAGTGTCAGTACCCAGCACCTGGCTGCTTTCACAGCTTAATTAAACTTCAGCAGTGTGATTTTGAAGCTCTGTAATGTAGTAATGCCTGAATTAAGACTCTTTATCCTTGAAGACAATCTAGAAAGTGGATCATTCATTGTGCTGGGTTCCTGTGACCTGTCTTGCCTGGCAAGTCAGAAGTTGATGTTGTTGGCTATGAGCATGGAAGTCCTGAGCACCTTCAGTGGAGCAGCTTTTGTTGTCACCACAGGCTAGGCGGGACATCTACCAGTCAGGTCATTTCCTTCCTCCAGCAGGTCTTGGTAGTCAACATGACTGAGAGTATCCCTCAGGTCACCTACCCTGGTCCAGCTGTGTGAGGGAGCAAATTGGGTTTAAACCTATTTTTGCACATCACTTTTTTTACGCCCCAAATACATAACTTATTGCCTGGCAGATAAAATTCTTAGCAAACCAGGCTTTCCCCCTCTCCAGTGCTCATTTTTGATTTGCGTGCCAAATATATTTGAAGGCAGAAGCTTGGCAAGCCTTCTAGCATGGATTGTAAAAGAAGAAATACAGAGTGAATTTCTGCTCTTCAGCTCTGTAAATCTAGAGGCACTCCAGAGAAGACAATTATGAGATTATGCTGGATTTAAGACATGTTACTTAGGTAGAAAATCTAGTTTGCGATGTCAAAAATGATAAAACATTTGAATGTTTGGACACAAACTTAGCGTCTCAAAGATTTCACACTTATCAGGCCTTTGCTTAGCATTGCCGGGCATTGATCACTCAGTAGCATCAATTCCTTACAGCACCTGCCCTCTTTCCCTTCAGTTGCTGTGAGGGAGCAGCTCTTTTATTCAGTGCTGAGCATGTCACCAGTCCTTGCTAAATTAGTGAGTGTAACATTCTCAAGACATTTAGAAAGACTGGCTGAAGGTTACAGCAGAGGCCAACTGGCTGGGGAGCTACCAGTAGATGTACTGCAAAAGTCTGATCTAAATTTGAAAGAATAAATACGTAATTGTGTCAGAACAAACATGATACGTGTCTAAGATTAAATACAGCCAGCTCCCAGGTAACATCTGATTAGAAACGGCTTTTGCAGTACTTAACACAAGGACTTTGAGCCTCACTGACATCTGTCTGACAAGGTAAATGGACATACATATTGTAGCTTATTTTAGTGTTACTATGGTGAGGGAGAAAGACAAAGATATTTACTTCTCCATGAAGTTTTTACTGGGAAGTGCAAAGGGCCGTACACTCTGCTGCCCTAATCTCGTCATTTACAGAAGTTGATATGTGAACCCTATCAAAGCTCATGAAAGAAAACACATCCAAATCTCCCTTTCTGCATGCTACAGCCCAGCCTCATTGTAACTCAGCCCTTCTAGCAGTCTCCTTCTCTGGCACTACAGATCCGGAACAGAGTGGGGTGTTGGAAGGCATTATTCAAGTGTCCCACCAAATCCGAGTCATACTGTGACTCTGGCTAAGTCCATATTGTCCTTCTATCAGGCCAACACATTATTTCCTCATTTTTATTGTTCCAGGACTTACAGCAGACTTTTTCAGCCTTCCTCCTTCACTTTCTTTCCAACCCTTTGTTTTTCACGTGGCTTTCCATGGAGTAATTTCTTTTTTATCAATAACTAGTCAACTATGATTCGATGATCGTTTTAGTGCATGGGTTTCCTCAAAGACGCTTAAATTCCATGTCAAGAAATGCTGTACAAACTCCCTCTGTGTTGGGCAAACCAGCCATTTGGACAAGCTATAGGAGGAAATTATCATCTACATACTTGCAGATAAATTGCCACAGAGTTTGTTACTATGCCACATCTAAGAAGGAATGCAAGAGTTAGAGCAAGTCACGAGCATCTCTGTCCCTCTGTCTGTGGGGGAGTTAAGATATGGTCCTCAACAAGAATGACTGTTCATTTCTGTAACAGTGGGAAATTGATGTGACGCAGGAATCAGTGTGAGAAAGTTCAGTGTGACATCTTATGAAAGGGGAGAAGGTATTTATTTACGGAATCTTTAAGCAAGTTGATTTTATGCACTCACACTCATTCTGCTGTAGAGTTAATTCTCTGACACTCTGACACTTGTATATTCTTGATCACCAAATCACAGAGTCCCAGTGGCCTGGTCAGGATCCCTTGAGCTTGACACAAAGGATCAGGGGTGCTGCTGCCCTGCCCTCACTACAAGCCCTTGACTAGGGACAACAAAGTGGTTTCTGGACCGATCTGTCATTTCCCTTAGGAGGCATCAACTGGTATGTGGTCACCTTTTACCTCAGAATCCTGTTTACTTTGTTCTCCATAAATGATAGGCTGGGTTGCAGCCCATTGCCTGTTTTTCCCTGTTTTCAACACACATGTTTTCTGGACAGGATAACAGGAAAGGCAAGGCGTGTCTGACGCTGCAGCCTTGGTACCATCCTCCTGGGATCAGGATCCTGGGTCTGTTGCTGACAGGTCATCTGTGTTGTGGCTGTTTTCAAAGTGCAGATCTTTGGCCTTGACATAAACAGAGCAATTCCTTAATTTTTCTGCTGGGAATGGTTTTCTGCATTAACAAGTGTCCGTCCTGTTAACCCTCTGTTCTGCTGCTCCTGCTGGTGCTTTCACACATTTTCATTCATTCTTGATTCACATCATCCTTCGCTTTGCCGTTACAAATCTCTACAACAGCTGTAGACATTCCTGATGCCCTTTTATTAGAATTCATAATCTCTCTAAAATACCTAATTTAATGGCCCTCCCCAGTCTTTGACAGCACACAGATGAATGCTCTGCTGAAATGTAAATGAAGCTTGTAAATGTAATATATCATACTTGGTGAAAGAAACTCTAAAATTTGGGGACACACACACTGTATGTGCTGAAGCACAGACTTCTTGAAATGCTGAAATATGTGTGAAATAATGAAAACACTGAGATGGCCAATATAAACAGCTTTAAAAATACCAAAATTATGCCTGCCAAAATAGTAATGGAAAACTGATAGTCTGTATTTCCCATGATGTGCTGGAAGATTTGAACACACTGCTCCCACTGATGTCATGAAGTTACTGCTCTAAATTTACTGTTAGTAGGAGAAAACCAAACCGTTCCTGGTTTAATATATTTTCGCTTGTTCCCAGCAATAGAAGGGTTATTGCTGACAGAAGGCAAAATGCTGACTCTACTTAAAACCTTGAAGCTGAGGTTTGCTAGTCCTGACCAGTGCTGGGTATGACCACGAGTTAGCAGTCAGTGTTCGGTGTGCAGCTACACGACAGCATTAAACCTTTTGAAATGTAGGATAGCACAGTGAAGTCACTAATTAGCCTTTTGCAGGTGATTATTAAAAGCCAATGCTAATCAACTGAAAATTGACCAGTAGGAGCTTGCATGCTCCTGGCTTTTAGCATTTTTTTAGCTACTCACTATTATTTGAAAGTAGAATCTTAAAACCCATTCTTCCAGTAACTTTGTTCTTCTTTCTGTCACTCAATTAATTTGTGACACTGAGGCTAAAATGTGTTTCTGATGTCAGTGACTTGCAACACAGATGCAGGTAAATGGGATAGCCTGAAAACAAAATTGCAAAGGTATGATACAGTACCTTAGAGAGAAGCGAACTTTACTGATCTAGCAGTTTACTCTATGAGTTCTAATGCAGAGGAATGTTTTCTAGGGACAGGTATTTGGTCACCCGAGAGGCCTGGAAGTTGCAACGCTGGATTTACTAGAGTTGGAGATAAACTAAATTTTGCACAAGCTAGAACTTGCAGATTTTTCCTAACGCTGCAATCTAATAAAAAAATGGAAGTTAAATGTGGTTGAGATGCCACAGAAGAGTGCAGTAAGAGATGCCACACACTGTCCTATGTACAATCTTAATGCAGATTGTATTGTTCTTGACTTAGCATGCAAACATACAGCCAGAGTCTGTGTCTGTTTTTGTAACCACACACTTTCTGTGTTTTTCAGAGCTTGGACTGGACTCTGGTACAGCACTCACCACAATTGTACAGAAGTGCATGAAAAACATTTTTTTTTTTTAAATTTGTTGTGGAAATCGGAATCAGAAAATTCAGGACTATCTGTTCCTGCCTCTACTATAGAGCGCCTATGTATCAACCTTATTACTTCAATCAAAGTGCTCCTAATTTTCTAATGTCAAATATTTGCTAGATAGTTCTAGGGAGCTGAAACACTGAGGACTTCCATGTTGCAGCTGAAGTTTGCTATATGTGTCTATACATATATCCTCAGAAATGGTGCTGGTATTGATATCCAAGCTGGCTCATTTTCAATTCATTCTGATAAACCTGCAGTGTTATGTACATTTATATACATATAATGCATAAGTGTCTATACACATGTACATAGGATCATAGAACTGCCTGGCTAGGAAGGAACCTTAAAAGATAATCTCGTTCCAACCTCCCTACCATGGGCAGGGACACTTTTCACTAGACCAGGTTACTCAGAGCCCCATCCAGCCTGGCCTTAAACACTTCCAGGGATGAGGCATCCACAACTTCTCTGGGCAAACTACTCCAGTGCCTCACCACCCTCACAGAAAAGAATTTTTTCCCAATATCTAATGTAAGCCTACTCTGTCAATTTGAATCCATTCCCTCTTGTCCTGTCATTACATGCTCTTGTAATAAGTCCCTCTCCATCTTTCCTGTAGGCTCCCTTCAGGTGCTGCAAGGCCACTATTAGGCCACCCTGAAGCCTTCTCTTCTCCAGGCTGAACAATCCCAATTCTCTCAATCTTTCCTTGTAGAAAGATGTGTTCCATCCCTCTAAATTATCTTGGTGGACTCCTCTGGACTCACTCCAACAGGTTCATGTCCTTCCTGCACTGAGGACCCCAGAGCTGGACGCTGTGCATGTATGTGTGTGAGCTGCAGGTTTTTCAGAATCAAAACAAGCTAGTTTGGGTACCAGTAGCATTCCTGTGGTAAGCACAATCTTCCCTGTCAGTTATAAACCAATTCCTTCATGACAGGGACACCAGAACTTGCCAGGTAACTGGTGAGAAATGTTTGTGCCTTAGTGTTTTCTTCAGCCTTCAGAAGTGCTGGTTACTCTGCAAGTGCTGAAGGCTTTCTCTGTCAGCTGAGTATGCCCTACTGAGAAGGAAGAATACAACCTTATCAGAAAATTGATTAAATGTGTTTGCCTAGGACTCCTATGTTACAGTAAGATGCCCATGAAATGACCATGGAAAAACAGTTTTATTCAGTGCACTTAAAGTGAAACAAACAGTAGTTTAGAAAAGGCATTGTAACCACCGGTCCATTACACGGCAAACATGGCAAGTACTGAATTTACTATAAAAGCATCCACCAACCAGAGAAGCAGACAGAAGAAAAATATGAACAGCCCCCCCACCAGCCCCCAGAGTGAACAAGGTTAAGAAGCATTTGTGCAAATGGATATATTTCTGGCTTGGAGCCAACTGGGGAGAGAAAGCAATCGCTATTGATAGAATCCCAGAAGGTGTAACAAAAGTTGCAGCATGCTGTTGGAGGCTGAAGTATGTCAAGAATGAGGTTAGCAATTAGTAATTCCAGAGACCTTTAAGGGTAGCTTGCTCACAGGTAGCAGACTCCACGGAATTCTAAACATGGCAGCAATTGCTGGTGTTCTTCTACTACTACTTGTAAGTAAGTAAGTATAAACATTTTTGATTTACTAAGAGAAAGACACTTCAACACACATTTAAGGGTCCTGGCCACTTAACAGCAGCAGGCTTTAAATTCCACAAATGTAGAAGTGTCTTTTCCCTGTCATTAAAACTCTTGCCTCTGAAGGAACATTACCAGAGGAACTGATCTTGATCAAATACAAATTTTATACATGGCACATTCCAATTTTTTAAATCCAGAACTAAGTTTACTTTTCCAATAAAATACTATTGCCTTTTTTTTTTTTTCCCGCACAGGCACACAACATCATCATGTTCTCTATTCAGACAGTACATATATCTATCCCCCCATTTCCATGTAAAGAAAGATAGGGACAGGCTTTTGGCCAATCTGCCTACAGCAACAGCTGCTGCTCTAATACAGTTATTTTGCATTATCTGTAATTCCCTCTGTAGCTCAGCTGGGCCTGCTCAGCACAACAAACACAACTGTACATAACAATGATGTGTTTCTGAGATAGTAATAGCTTAACAGCTCTTAAATTAATAATTTTTTTAACATTTCACACATATATTACAAATAAAAGGGAAAGTTGGCTACAAACAAAATATACACCATCTACGATTAGTGAAAGAAAAGATCATTATGGAGGTAGAGGTGTAAACCTGTGAAGCTTACAGCAGGCCAAACCTGTCATACCCCCAAACCTCAGACTTATTTGCCCCTAATAATGGTTAACAATTTTCAGCAATGTATAATTAGGGATGAATAAAATAAGTTTGACACTGGAAACCACATTTCTCAAAGCAGCAGTTTCAGTTAATTGAATCATTATCTTTCTTGCTTCTTTTTGAGCTAAGGCATCTACTATAAAATGAGACTGTATACAAATGCCTTCAATTAGTGGTTATTTTGAGGAGAGTTAACGTTCTGCAAAAGAGCAAATAACCCTTTTCCCTTTTGAGATAATTGCATATTCAGGCCTCTGTGAATTATGAAAAGTGATGACTGTTTGGAGGTGACAACTCTTCGTGAGGTGTACAATTACACAAGGTACAAAGAGAAATCACCAAGAAGCTTAAAGTGGCCTCTTTTATAATATATTCTTACAAACCTTCACACAGCACTTAAAAATGTGTGAAGACAACATATTACACATAACAAGAGGCTGTTATCGGACACAGGCTATCATAAAGGTTTTGGAAAGACTACAGCCTAACTTAATGATTAACAAATATGCCTAAAACTGCAGAGTACTTGTTTTAATAATAAAATACTGCTTTAAAGCAGATCTTCAGGCATATGATCTGACTGCCACCCATCTTCTTGGGAAGAATATTCTTCTAAAGATCTACAGCTTGACTGTCAGGTTGCCAGCTATTTCATCAGGGTAAGCTCCTCAGTCTCCACAATTTGTGCTGCTAGCAATCATTTCCATAATGTTTGCAAGAGTTAAAATAGTTTATGTGTGCAAAGCACTGGATTAGATCTCAGAAATCTGGATTTTGTTCTTGTTGCTTTAAGTCACCCAGACAGGTAATCTGCAAGGTTACCACTCTATTCCTCAGTTTCTTCATCTGTAAAATGGGGATAATTATAGTCACTAGCTTTTAAAAAACATTTCAAGATATACATGGTTAATGACTAAGCAGTGTGGATTATCCCTGATGAGTAACACACAGCTGCTAATACACACTTATTCACTTTCATATTAACATCTTTATTTAAATATTCGCAAAACACTCATTTTGTCAAACAGTGACTGCAAAGAAGCTTTTATCCAGCACAAGTGTAATTAGAATAGTAGAGAAGTGATGAGACTTTGAGCTCAAGGGACTATCTGGTATTTTAAGTTCAAGTCACTGCAGTAGCAAAAAGGGTTTCCAATTCAAGTCTGCCCTCCGCTGGCTCTAGCAGAACACTGCTAATAAATTTTGGATCAATAGTGTCTTTCTGTAATGAAGTGAAGGAACTAAATTAATAGAGGCTGATACATTTATTAATTGACACCCTTATCAGCATTTATAAAAAATTTGTAATAGTGGGTGAATGATTTGTAATTTTTTTTTTAAGTCCCATCTAGGCTTCCTGTTGGATTCATGTTCTTCAGGATTTCAGAAGTCCATCACCATATCATCCATATTAGAGTTGCTGGAACTAAAATACAACATGGGAAGTAACATTCTGCATGGGGCTTTAAAGAAATTTAATTAAAAAAATACAGAAAAAATATTTTGCTTGATACAATTAATGACTCTAATAGATAGTGCTGTATGTATTAGTCAAGTACTAATGCCCTAAAAGAGAGCAGGATCAGTCCAGTCTAGTACTCCATCACTAAGAGTAGCCTGTCCCCTTAAAACATGCGAGGAAAAAAGCAGACCATTTACTACTGTGTTTATTTTAGAAAGAATTTTCCATCACAAATACCACACACAAATAACTAATCTCTTAACTCAGGACAACTCATTTTCCTTTCTATTTTTAAAGTAGGAAGGTAATTGGGCTGTGGGGAACTATCTTATTTATACTTACTCACACAGATTCATCTAGAGTGATTTCAACCCCAAGGTGACATTGGTGTCTGAAATACAAAATCTGTGTCATTATGGGCTGGATGATGTGATTGAGCTGAAAAGCCTCTGGTTCATGTATCTTGTCATCTTCATGCTTCGTTACACGTAACAGCATTTAATCTCTTGTGACTGCTACCTAAATCTAAAATAAAGGAGTACCATATTGCTTCTTCAGATGTATACTTAATATACACTTGAAAAAAAGGGAAAAAATAAAAGTATTACAGAAATGGCATTTTATTTGGACCATTTAAATGCTCGGAAATCAGGGTCAGATTCACAGCTTGTGCCAAATGTGCCGAACAGACTTTATAAAGCAGAACATAAGGAACTTTCACAAGTTCCTTGAATGTCCTCTGCATCTGCTAAAATTCTTGCTTAAATGGTTCTCATTCAAAAATGAAACCTTTAGGAGTCCATTAACATTTTACAAGTAGCACCGAAAGGCACACAACTAATGTGCCATTATGGGTTTGGGGTTGGTTTTTTTGTTTGTTTGTTGATTTTTATTTCTTCCTTTTTTTTTTTTTTTCCTCTAGGCAGGAAGCTATGGAAAAAACTACTGAAATCTCAATCACTCTAGTACCTACTGCTACAAATCACCCCCTTAAACTGGACTCCAAAAAAAACCAGCATCTCAAATGACAAAATTGGAGTTGTTTGGCACTTCTAGGAGAGTAAGGTTTGAGATTTTTAATAATCCTAACTGAAAAGCAGCAGCATTGATTGAAACACTGAAAGGTGTTTCCCTGAAAGGTCATTTGTTTTCTGTGCAGTAGTGGAAAGAGTCTTAGATGAACTTACAGGCATGTGAATCAGGCTGTCAATATATAGAGAAGACACACTTGTGTGTCTACTTGACAATGTTTTGAAGTTAGTAAAATCTAAAAGCGTTTCTCTGGGCTAAATATGGCATACAAATACACTGAAATAGACAAAGTATGGACAGAAATTATGCATGAAAGGCAAAAGGGAAGCATTTTGAGAGACTAAATTTTATTTTATTATAATAGTAAAAACTTCATTAACCACGAGTTGCACTGCATTTAATCTTGATAGCACCAGATGAGACTTGGAAAGGAAGAAAAGAGCTTTCCTTGATCGCCTTCTGGTATCTAGGAAAGGCATTAATTACTCCTCATTGTAATACTAAATTACAGATTCTAATCTTCCATGTGCTGAAGATCTCTAAGAATTTTCAGTGAAATCTGAACTACTGAAATGCAAAAACTAAAGACAGACATAAATGCTGATACGTTTGTCCATCCTGGTTGAATTTCCAGATTCTGAAAGGCAGCTCTTGCTACAGTGTCACCCTCAGCAGGAAACTCAGGCAGCACGCCCTGACGGGGCTTGGCCGCAG
The DNA here is from genome assembly GCA_013397865.1 of Struthidea cinerea. Classification (NCBI taxonomy): domain Eukaryota; kingdom Metazoa; phylum Chordata; class Aves; order Passeriformes; family Corcoracidae; genus Struthidea; species Struthidea cinerea. Next base: position 768,986 of record VZTI01000768.1, on the reverse strand, counting down.
GAGGTGTGAACTGCTCCTCGCCTTGTTGGTCATGGTTAGGCCAGGCTGAATTAGGAATACGACAAAAGGTTTGTCCTTAAGTTGCTGAAGTCAATTCACCCAAACTGAACAATGAAGATAAATTCATACCAATGTTCAGTTTAACTAAATAATTAGTTCTACGTTTAGATATACTATGAAGTATTCAGTTTGTACATATACGCGACACATTTCCTTTGTTGACTGGGCAATCTTATTCAAGATCTGAAAATACACATATTTTTACCTTTCCTTTTATGCTCTGGACTCTGTAGTTTGTATTACAAATTGTTAAGAACTATTATAATTACAACACTAAAACCTAGACTATGCTATGCTTCAAATTCTATTGAAATTAAATCTATACTAAATTAAACCTTAATTTACACTTTGAAAAAAATCTTAGTTTCAACAAACACCTTTCTTGTTTTGGAAGATACAACAAAAAAGAATACTTAAGGATACACAATAACTGAAACTACATATAATTTGTTTAACTGGGACTTAAGACAAAACCCAGAACAAACGGGCAAAAAATGCACATAGACCTGTTCCAGATCCACCTGGCATATTTCAACTCAGAGGTTCTTCTTTTTGCTTTACTACATGTTTTCTCTTAGCTTATATCCAGAGTTAATTAGTAGCTTGTTGTATACATTTATCTTGCAAAATCTGAGAGTGCATCCAAAAGCTCAATTGTAAATCAGTGAAGCAAGTGCTGTGCATCAATCAATTACATTTTCAAATATTTCATTGTCAGAAAAAATTGTTTCAGCAGCATGTTTATTCATTGTAGTTGGATGCTAAGGAAGAATATTACAACCCTCACTGAAGAGAGAAAGTGGACTATGACTTGTAGTCACAATTATTATTTTTCAAATGCTGCAATTGTATGTTCTGTATCAGAGAGAAATATTTCATTTTCACATGCAATGCCGTCAACTGATTGCAAAGATTCACATTATCAGTTTCATGGTTGTTTCACCACAATACAATTTATTAAGGTCAGAATTGGTATAAAGGCAAGTATACAAGCAAAGACTTTTGAAAATCAGAATATGTTCATTGTTTTCCTCATCTTGTTTAAATCATAGTAAAAATTTGCCTAAAATAAGCATCTTTTAAGCCCTTTAAAATCTTTATAGATGTGTGCTGTTAAAACAACATATTCTTCAGCACCAAAAATCTATTTGAGATCTGTTGACAAAGAAAAGGCTTACATTAAAATATCTTTAGAGGAAAATCCTCCTAGACCTACCAAAACCTTTGCTGCTCAGCTGTTAAAAAAAAGAACTTAATTTAAAAACAATGAATGAGTAAATATGGGTATTGGTTTTGGCCTCAGAAAATCCTTTTATCCATCAGATTTTTGCGTATCATTGAAAGTATGTAAGGAATCAGATTATTGTTTTCATCCTTGGCCAAGTACCGCAATCATAAAAACATGCATTGAAAAACTGTTGTGTCAGTAGAAAAACTATCTATGGTAAAAAGTAGCAGTATCTTTAAGTGTAACTCTTAACTTTCATTATTAAGTAAAGATGGGGAGAATGGGAAAGTCACCCTTCAAACAACACTACAGTTATGAAGCAGGTAATATTCAATTTTAAGCACATCAACAGTTCTTCTCAGAGGTCTCTAAATGCATTTGATGAGGTTCTTTCAATGCTGTCTCACCTCGGACTGCTGTTCCTCCTTCCCTGTCCTCAGAAGCTGTAATGAAAAGTAATGAGATTATAACTCCATGTTACCACTCAGTTTTGGTTTATTTTTAAATAAATGAATTTTATACTTACTGTATTGAATACACAAAATTACTACACTTTGCTTTTTGTCCCTGCCACTCTGATCATTCTACTAATTTTCTAGACAGGCATCTGTTGTGGTTTGACCCCAGCCAGCAGCCAAGTCCCACACAGCCACCTGCTCACTATGCTTCACAAACACCGGGATCAGGGAGAGAATCGGAAAGGTAAAAGCCAGAAAACTCGTAGGTTGAGATAAAGACAGTTTAATAGGGAAAGTAAAAGCTGTGCACACAAGCAAAGCAAAACAAGGAATTTGTTCACTGCTGCCCATGGGCAGGCAGGTGTTCAGCCATCCCCAGGAGAGCAGAGTCCCATCACATCTAACAGGTACTTGGGAAGACAAGCACCATCACTCCAAACATCCCCCTCTTCTTCCTTCTTCCCCCCACCTTATATACTGAGCATGATGTCACATGGTCTGGAATATCCCTTTGGTCATTTGGGATCACCTGTCCTGGCTGTGTCTCCTCCCAGCCTCTCACGCACCCCCAGTCCCCTCACAGCATTACAGTACGAAAAGCAGAAAAGGCCTTGGCTCTGTGCAAGCCCTGCTCAGCCATAACAAAAACATCTCTGTATCATCAACTCTGTGCTCAGCACAAATCCAAAACACAGCCCCATACCAGCCACTGGGAAGAAAATTAACTCTACCCCAGCTGAAACCAGCACAGCATCTGGCAATATTTTCTTGGAAATATCCCATATCAGACAGTGACCAGAATACATCCAACAAGTATCATACAGAAATTCATATGAAGAAAATTCTAATTTGGACAGAATTTTTTTATATGTATTACAACTCTGCGTTCCAAGCATGTTTTGAAACTATGCTAAATGCAAGAACTCAAATATACTCACCCCCAAGGAATCTAGGTCTCAGTAACATTCAGGAGACATTGTAGAATTCTGGTTATTTTGCACATGACCTAATTGGACAGCCTAACTCTTTTTTATTTTGACTGTAGTAGTTTCCATTTCTTTGTCTCTGTCTTTTCTTGTCTTTGTGACATGAAAAGGAACATTTCCCAAATCAGTGGTACTGCAGAGGAGCAGGGATCTATTAGACTAAATGAATAGGAATACTAAAATGGAACGGAAGGAACATCATTATTAGGCAACAATAAAAATTGGAAGTTTAGTCGTAACAATGAAGTGAAACAGAATGCCTAGTCACAACATACTACCGTTTTTACTGACATCGTAAAGATTCAGCCTGCAGTGGAAATCTGCTGAAGAGCTCTTCCTTATGTTCTTGTGCTATTTATTCTGATTTATGGTATAATCCTAAAGTATGAAACATTTACCATAGCATCTTTGAAATCTAAGTTCCTCCTAAACAAACTTTGTTCCCAACCAGATGAATTTAATGCAGTGACTTGCCAGTAAATTGAAGGAGAAATCTCAAAAATGAGAGTGCTAAGTGCATAATGGAGGCCTGCAGGGATTTCCTACGTAGTTTACAGTGATTTTTCACAGACTTCAATGTGTCACTGCACTTGGTTTCCTTCATCAGCCTCTGAGTTCCATGTACCATTGCACGGCTTCACTTTGTGGTTTACTGAGATACAGCTTTAGAGGTCTGGAATTCTTTAACCTGAAAGGTACCCTTTGCACTCAAAAAGACAAATTAAAGCCATCTGACCAGGTGACATTATTTCCCTGAACCTGACACTTCAGTGATTCAGTCATGTCTATAAGAATCTCAATTCTCTCATTTACCCATAAAAATGGAAATATTTGGCCATTTTACAATGAGTATTAGTGATATTTATTTGCTGTGAAAACACTTGTAGAATTACTGCTAATCGAGTTTAATAGAACAGCAGGGATTCATGTTCTTGCTGTCCCGGTTGAAACCTCTGCAATTTTGTTTCTGATTTTATTGTTACTGCTGATCACATGAAGCTACAAGGCAAAAGAAATTCAAAGAGATTTGGTTTTTTGCAACAAAAGACTTTCAGCATCCATGGTATCACTAAATTCCTTTTGTCACTCCAGCAATTGCGGCTCTTGTTCTTCTTATTTAATGGATACACCATTACAAGTGGTTTTGTCTTCATTATCAGCCACAAGAAAAAAATTAAATAAAAGCAAAATCCTTCATGGAACTGTTACCACAATAAATTACAAACATGAATACTAATAACACACCCATAAAATCCTACTTTTGTCTTCTCCAGGCAGAGTCTCCTACATCTTATGCTACCCATTTCTTTGGGTATTAGGTTTTCTCCCTTCACGACAGCTCATTGTTTCATGTCCCATCACAGGCACCTTTGCTTTCAGGGGCTAGTTGTCAACATTTAAATTATATGAATAGTGCTGTCCCATGAACTTGCAGGAAGGACGACTGCTGCTCTCCTTCCCCCTTTGCCTGAGTCAGCAGATCACCAAAGGACTGCTGAGCTCTTAGACCCTCTAACATCCTAGGTGACATAGGAGCCAAATAAAGGCATGGAAAACTTCTGGAGTCAGTACAACCATTTATTGTTCTATGTTTTGTTGTGGAGGTTTTGTGGGTTTTTTGGTCGGTTGGTTGGTTGGTTGGTTGGTTAGCTGGGGTCGTCTGGCACAAATGTGGTATGTTGGACAGTATGAGACTATGGATGTGTGTTATGAGGAAGTAAGTGCTCTTCTCCAGTCACTTTTCTTAGTTTACAGACATCCTTTCACAGCTTCAGTATGTAAGATGATGTAAATCTAGACCAGTAACTACACAGAATCAACACTGGTTTATTTGCATGCCAAACACACACCTTTAGGCTCTTCTAGCACTGATTTTGTTTGTGAGAAAACAGACAAAGAAATACTAACTTTCTTGCTATTAATTTCCTGGGTTCTGTAGTTAAATCAATAAAATAACCTACAAGCTTTTAGTCAAACATTCAAATTGGCAGACATGAGAAATAAAGGCTAATGTTCTGTGCTCTGAAAATTATTCCTTGACTCAATGTGTGAAGGGAAGAAGAGAAGATCTGGTACATGTGGCACACTTTGGTGAGTATCCTTTCTCAAGAACACCCACAACAATTATATGCATTGTGTCACATGTGACACTGCTAAACCAATTCTCAAAGGAGACAGAGCTGTTCAACCCTTTGGATCAGGTGATTTGTACATTTGACCTTCTGAATCCCACTAAAATTACAGGAAGGAAAATTCCTTTTGAATTTAATTCCACTACAGTGGGTCGTATTTTATTGCAATATTTTTGAGAGATTATTAACAAGCTGTGCGCTGTAATGAACAGTTGGTTTTGTATGTTTAGAAAGAACGAGCTGTAACAGAAACCACGGTGTGGAAACAGATCCTACTTGGCCTCATCTACAAAAAAACCCAAACAATTTAATACAAACTGCTGGAAAATAGGTTCCTGTGCCACGCTGCCTCCCCCTGAGGGCTCAGCCTGTGGCTAGTGGGGTTCGTTGCCCGCACAGTATGGCGTGCCTGTTTGGGGAACTGCGTGCCTCAGTTTCCCCGGCCGGCGGCCGTCCGCCCCAAGCAGTTCACAAACCGCAGCGAGGACAAAGATGAAAGAGTGGAGTCTCTCTGCTACTTTTCCAAGTTTATTTCTCTGTCCCTAAGGACAGGGAGATAGATCTTGAAGGGGAGCTGATGCCGAGAGAATCTCAGGTTTCTTTGACTCGGCTCTGGGATTTATGGGGGTGCAGTGAGAGGAGGATACAGCAGGGCCAACCAGTCAGGAGGTTGACGACACATGACAGGAGACCAATAGAGACATCTCAAGTGAGAAACAAAGTTATACTAACTTATAAAAATTAACTCTATAAAAGATTTCAGACCATGCGAGCCAGCCACAGGGTCAGAGGCTCTGTGATGAGGCATACCAGGTGTGGATGTTGCTATGGTCCAGAGCTGTCTTTTGATTCATCCTCTGGGATAGAGTCGGACGCGGGGAAGTCGACCCACTCCGGCCCCCTCGCTCTGAACATGGGCTGAATCACAGCAACATTCCTGCAAGTAAAAAAAGCAGGTTCAGTGGTTTGAGCTCTCTTCTGAGTATGACAAGCCATTACTGATTAATGAACGTGCCTCTTGCAATACACTGGCTCAGAAGAAGAGTAAATTTGTTATTTTGAATGTTTGTACAATTCTACTTATCTGTACTAATTTGAAACTTTGACAACAGTGATATATCGAAAAATTGAAATCCAACACAAACCTATGGATAGAAAGACTTGTTCTCTCAATTTCCGATTAGAATTCCCATAATTTCCCCCCAAAAAGCGTATTTTTTTGGGAAAGGTATAGGCTCATAGTCCTATGAACTTCACACTGATGTTCGTGATGAATACAGACAGCACTGGTGCCTAACCTTTCCTCAGGGATAAGCTATTCAGTTTATAAAGGAGACACTCACAGACTCTATGCCTCTACTTTACTTGTCAGATATCACTAAATGTGTGTCAGTCATAGGACAAGAAATACTGGCGTACCCCACATTTAATGTGTACGGAAGCGCAGGGCACTGGGACTGGTGTACAACAGGAAAGGCTGTGCATTCCGGGACATGACTGCACGTTTGTGCCATGACATCACCAAAATATTCTTTCATCCCCCACACTTTATTCACACACTGTGGCAAAAGCAAGCCATTGGGTTGCCAGAACCCCTCATGTTGCCTGCAGTTTGCTACCCGCCTGCACCTGGAGAGCAAGCAGTGAGCTAAAAGCTCCTATTTTTATCATGTTGGAATGGCAGAGCAGGCATCCATACACTGGAAGAGGAAATAGGATATCTGCATGAGTGATACTTACTATATCCCTGAATTCTTTCTTGTCTCTAAAAAGCATGGACCTGCTGTTATTCTTAGTGTGACAAAACAGCTACAGAACTTCAAGTAACTGCTGCAGGCAAACCACTATATGTCATGCAGAACTTTGCTATAGTTAGCAGACATGATATAGCCTGACGGTGTTAAATGCTGCAGCTGCATTAGTAAACCTGAAGACCTGCATGTGGCCTGGATCTGGCATTACAGCAAAAGGCAGGAGGCTGCCTAAGAAAGAATGAAAACATGGTAATGACAGGACATAACTGGTTGAGTCAATGGCACAGACACTATGCAGCAAGATGTCATGTAAGTTGTGTCAAACAAACAGTAGCTTGGTGGTTAGGGCACTGCAAGGACAGAGACCACTCATTTACTAGTTAAAAAAGAAAGTGCCTCAGTGCTCATCCAGGCTCTGAGGTTTGTAAGGACAACAAGCTCCAAGTGCTGTACTGGCAGTTTTTAGGTATCCGGTCTCTCACCATATTTCTAGTCAAATTTCCACTCCCTGAACTCGTTGTTTCCATGGACTGAATACATCACACAGCCCGGTATCAAAGACCACAGAATATTCTGAGTTGAAAGGGACCCACAAGGATCATCAAAGTCCAACTCCTGGCCCTGCACAGGACACCCCAAGAGTCACACCATGTGCCTGAGAGCTTTGTCCAAACACTTCTTGTATTCTGTCAGGCTTGGTGCTGCGACCACTTCCCTGGGGAGCCTGTTCCAGTGCCCAACCACCCTCTGGGTAAAGATCCTTTTTCTGATATCCAGTCTAAACCTTCCCTGACACGGCCTCATGGAGAGCTTTATGAAGAGGCATTTCCAGTTTCCTCCAGAAACACCTTTTCTTATCACTCCATCTCTACCCTTCACTTACCAAAGGCACTTCCCACCCTCCAGAGGCGGCATGCGCGCAACACCTCGAGAGCTCCGGGGAAGAAACAAGCACAAGAGTGCGGCAGAACCCAAGGCGGGCGAGGAAGACCCACAGCGTTTGTAGCCCCCTCACAGCCGCGCGGCCCCGCTGGACCGATCCCGATCCCGCTGGGCCGATCCCGACCCCGATCCCGCGGGGCCGATCCCTCAGCCCGCGGCGCTGGCAGGCGGGCGGGCGGAGGACACCGCACGGCCGCCATCTCCTCGCCCGCCCGAGGGCACGGCCAGCCCGGGTCCCCGCCCCGCAGCCCAGCGATGGGTCCCGCCCAGCGCACGGCGCTGTTACGAGAGAGGCTGAGCTCCTCCTCCTCGTCCTTCTCCTCCTCTTCCTCTCTGCCCCGCCGCCGGGATGCCGAAGCTTAGCAAGGAGGCCAAGCAGCGGCTACAGCAGCTCTTCAAGGGCGGCCAGTTCGCCATCCGCTGGGGCTTTATCCCCGTAGTGCTCTATCTCGGTCAGTGCCGGGCGGGGGACGCGCGGGGGCCCTCGGCGGCCATTGCCGAGGCCGGGTCTGGGGCGGCCGGGTCCGATGGCCGCTCTCCG